>APFE030921272.1:3504-68672 GCA_000404065.3 Pinus taeda
AATTTTTAAGTTCCAGGTTTATGATAACCCATGGTAATACCAAGATCTTACAAGATTTTATAATTGAGTAAAATATTCGCCATGCCTCATGAGAGATTCCCCAAAAAATTATATATACATATTATATTATTGATAAAATCGCCTTCCATTTTTCCTATATACCATGGAGATTCGCCCATTTATTATACTTATAAATTTAGGGGGGTTTCTTAAAATTTTCTCTGATGATGAGTACATGATGCAATATTTGTCAATACAACGATGAACCCATTTTACTAGAGTGACATGTCTCTCCATGAGACTTTCTTCTATAAGAAATCTCACTCATAAAGTCTCTCTTGTGCCATCACGTTCTATAATATGCCTGACATAAGCTACCATAAAAAGACCTGTAAAATGAGTGTTTTTGAATAATTAAATATTATTAGTTCTTATATCAATATTACATGAAGAGTATTATTCTAATTCTTAATTACAAGAATATTATAAGAAATAATTCTTAGTTTTTTTATTTAGAAAAATTACTATTCTTCTATGTAAATAAATTGTATTTTCAAAGTTGGTATATTTTATGAGTTTTAGCACTAATGAGACATAGTTTTAGAAAATGTATGGATAAGTGATATGTTGTCCAAAAGGAAAAACCAAATCTACCTTGAAGAAATTCATGAGATATTTATGGATGATTTATTGAGTGATTTTAGAATTTAGTAAAACATGATTTATGGATGATTTATGGAGTTATTTTAGAATTTAGAAAAAGTTGAGATTTATGGAGTGATTTATGGATGATTTATGTAGTGATTTTAGAATATAGGAAAACTCTAATGTATGGAGTGATTTATGGGTGATTTATGGAATGATTTTAGGATTTAGAAAAGTTATTTAATTTTCTTAATCGTGCTTATTGTGAGATTATAGGAAAGTATGAGAATTAATGACAAAATACATGTAGAATCAAGCAAAGAGACAGGATTGAGTGTTTTTGAATAAGTATATGTACAAAATTGGTTGAATAAAATTTGGTCTGATAGGGAACTCAACGCAGAATTGTTCCATCTCTTACTTGGCCACCATTGACTATAGTAGTATGGCAGAAATAATCAATTTGACATAGAATATCACATCAACAGTCTCATTCAGATGAAGGATTCAAAACCCGCATTAAAAGAAGAATATATATGCTCTTTGAAAATTATTGCGTTTGCATATGGTGCATGAAGAAATAAGAATCAAATGTATTTTCTTTCATATGATAAAGTGTTGATATTATTTTCTTGGGAAACACTCCATGGAATTTTGTGCATATATTAATAAGTGTTTTGTTCATCGAATTATTAAAAGATTTCATGTGAATTGAATTCTTCAAAGATTTTCATGGCTAAATAATTATGTGAATTGTATGAATTATTCAAAAATAGGGTCCAAGTATGTTATCATATCTACCAAACCATGATATATGTGTAAAAACTGAAAATGGTTTTTGTAAATGACGTCGTTATCACTAGAATGCTCTTTCATATTTGAAGCATTCGTTTTCAGTATCTCAAAAACTGCATCCAAACTTGATGAATAAAACAAGAAATTATTTAATATTTAAATTTAGAACAATGGTGTGGAAATATTCATTCAAATCTTCTAAGTCGTGACATCTATGTAAAAACTGAAAGAGGTTTTTATTAATGAGCCATTTCCCAACAAAAACATTTTTTTTTTCAATAGTTCGTTTTGAGATGTTCATAAACCATGCCCAAAAGTGATGTCTAAAACAAAAAAACAAAGTAAAATAAAGTATTGTCATCACATTTGTTAGCGCGATAAGAATAGTTGTTTATGTACATATAGAGATATCTATTGTGTTAATGTTCTTGAAAAGAAATAAATTAATTGCATGTAGAAACAAATAGCTATTAAGTTTGATATTTCTTGAAAATAGATAATTTATTCACATGCCCAAAAATAGAACAATTATGTTGATATTTCTTGAAAAGAAATAAGTTATTCATGTGCACAAAAATAGAACAATTGTGTTCATAATTCTTGAAAAATAATTAAGTTATTTTATTTAAAATATTAACAAGGATTTTCTCATGATGCATATGCATTAAAGTTCTAAAGAGAAATATTATAATCTTAAACAAAATATGTGCTTATGCATAGAAATAATATATGGTATATCGGGTCTAATGGAAATGAATAGGTTATTTACATGCATGGAAAGTTTAAGTCGTGCAAAAAGAAATAAGTAACTTTTTTGAGAAAGAGCTCACATGAAACTTTTGCATAAAAGACAATCGGTTATCCTATTTGAAAATGATAGGAAATTTTTTTGAATTGCATGCATAGTAGCTAGTGAGTTAGCTAACTTTTCGAGAAAGAATAATTAGTGTGTTAAATTCCCTGGAAAATAAATATATATATATAGTTAGTATGAAAGGAAGTTTTTGTTGTGTTAGAACTCTTCAAAAAGAAGAGAAGAGAAAAATACATGCCCTTTTATGTATTATTGAATTAGATTCTTGGAGAGGAAATCTCGTAATCACATGCTTTATTGTGTTAATATTCATTTGGAAAATTCTCTAGAGAATCATATACACTTGCATTCATGGAAAATTATAGTTTTGGTATGATATTTCTTGAGAAAACGAAGGTGCAATCACATAATATTGATTGTGTTAGCCTTCTTTTAGGAAAAATACTTTGCATTTCCACACCTAAAGGGATTAGCTATGGTATTAGCTTTCTTTTGGGAGATAATTATGTATAGTTATTGGGCTAGATCTTGTGGTAAGAGGAAAATTTCCTTTTGCATGCATGAAATAATAAATGTTATGTAATTGACCCCTTGGAGAAGAAACGTGCTTATTTTTCCATGCGATATTTAGTTAGTTTACTTTGGAAACAAATGTATGTTTCACATGCAAGAAGAACAAGTTATCATGTTATTTTATGTTGGAGAGGACAAGTTGTAGTATACCTAAGGGGGATATCTTTGGGTACCTCCCTTTGTACCCCAAAATATTCCCCCCGGGTATACTAGGGGGGATATTATGGGGTACAAAGGGAGGCACTGAAAGAAATATCCCCCTAGGTACACTACACAAGCAGTTGCATGCATGAAATTATAACTATTATGTTAACTTTTTTTAAAATAGAGCTTGCAAGTTTATACATAATAGCCATTGTTAATAAATCTTCTGTGGAAAATATGTTTTTGGAAGAGAGAATCCATTCACATGCATAAGTATATAATATATTTCATCAATCTCTTTGGAAAAGAAAAGATAATAGTAGGAAAAAGGAAAATTTCTTGTTGGGCGAGTTCTCTTGAAAGCTTGTTATGCATTTACATGCACAAGAATAATATCTAGTATGTTAGCTTTCCTTTGGAAAGAATATAAAAGTGCATTCATGATTTCGTTAGCGTTTTGTTGGAAACATGACACTAGATAGTGATTTCCTTGTTATTAATGCACGTGCAATGATGTTAAAGAACACACTTCATGACTTTCTATTTATATTTTGTGTATGCACATAAATAGATCTTGAAGTGTCACTAATAAATATTTATTATTTGTTTATTAATCTTCTATCTAATCATGATATCAAGTGTGTTGAAAACAACAATGGAAGGAAAGGATGGCAACTTGTGAAAATGATAGTTTATGTTTAACATTGTGGCAGATAAAGATTTGTTGGTCCATGCAAATTGAGGAATTTCGACCATAGAATCATCCACTAACGGAAACAACGAGACCACAAAGACATAGAGATTGAGGAATCATGGGTAAATGATATCATGTTGATTGTAATAGCTAATAGTTATTATGTTGTATTTAAGACAATTTTTCTAGGTAATATTTTATGCCAATGGTTAAGGAATGGACTCCCTTATAAAAATTGAGTGAAGTTTGAACACCCTCAAGAGATTTTAATAATAAAACTAAACGTTTGTTGGTTTCCACCATACGAAGTTTCCAACATATATCGGAATTTAATGATGTGATTGTTAATTGTGCCATTTTTATGATGTTAATTTATTTCATGATGTCATGTTTATATAATACAATATATCATTTACTAATTGAGTTAAAATAATAATGGAATCGATGAATAGTTATAGTTGGAAATTTGAGTTAATATGCTACAACAAAGGTAGGTAATGGTTGTGTAAATAACTATGATTTTAATAAATATTTCTCTATGCTGTGTTCATGATTATTCTAATGAGCATTGAGGAAATATAGAAAGTAATTTAGAAATTTACACATTGGTAAAACCCGAAAAAAAATTCCTAACTCCATGCATTTTCCTGCTAGGTTACCGAGGGATGTTACACGTTTCTTGCAAAAATTATGAAATATGACTGTATACTTAACTCCCTTTTGACTTGGTCAAATTGGGGCTCCCTAGGAATATCAAAGATTCTATAAAGATTCTCTTTTGTGAGTTGACTAAAATTGGGTTGTTTAGATGAAGAAAATGATCATGCCATCATGTTCCTCACAACAAATCAAGACAAATGAGTATAAACTTGGTCTGGTTCTGAGATTTTTAATTTTGGGCCTTTAGGAAATCTTTGAGATTCTATGTAGATTCATGTGTCAAGGTTCCAACTTCATGGTTCTGCCCTCAACATTTTTCTTTTGAAAAATCCACTGTGCATATTGGAAAATTGATGCCATGAGACTCTTGGTGAAATTCTAGTTAATCTAACATAAACTTCACAAATTTCTATCTCTGTCAAAAATTAGCTCCAGGATAATCTTACAGATTCCTCACAAGATTCTCAAGTTCATGGATCCACTGCCTTGTTTTGTGTGCCAACTCACGGTTCCATGATCATCACTTTCTTTTCTCCCTGCCAAATGAAAAGTGCTAGTTTAAATAGCCCTTAGCGGACATATTTCCCAATAACATTGTTGGGCCAGTTGGTAGCATGAGTTATTAATCGAGGAGTGACCCTGAGGCAAACCCCTTAGTCTCTGTCCTCGACACATTAGTTTTGACCTTGGTTTAATGTGGCACTTTGTATTATTTTGGGAGTCGCATGTTGGCGGGTCGACTAATTTGGTGGGGCAAGTTCGATCCCTGTCGACCCCAATTCAAACAATCATCGGTCGTTGTAATGGCCATGGGTCATGGCCCTATTCAATAATATATATATTATATATGTGGAGAGTGGTTGGCATGGGTGGCAGGTGAAAAAAATTCTAGTTTTAATTGCCAAAAGATTCCCAATTGTTGCTTAGTTAATAGTTGCCAAATTTAGTAGCTTCCTTCAAAGCTAGCCATATCACCAATTTTAGCAGACCTCCAAATTTAGTTGGTGCTCTGTCAAATTTAGCCAGTGGGGCCTAGTTGACGAAAACTTTCACTACAAATATATTGAGCATACGCACTAGGATTTGAGTAACATCTATGCCATAGAAAGCAGGATGACGAGCTTTATGTTCTAGTCATAGTTTCAACGAAATCCAAAGAGTTTGAATTTTTAGCCTTTGTGGAGCTATCTGGATCAAGACATGTCAAATTAATGTCATGGAAAGTTGATAAACACTTTTATTGATAAGATCACACAATATATACATCCATCCATGAATAAGATCTCCACTATACACACACCTAAGATTCATTTGGCTATTCACCAATGATGCATTAAACATAAAATTCTTGGGAATTAAGTCCATTTAATGAGATATAAATATCATTTGAGCCTCCATGCCTCTCATTCATGTATCAAAATGCACATTGATAAAAGAGTAAAGGTTTTACACTATTATGGTTAAATGTAAAATTGTTATCCAAAGTTAAAGTTGCTAAAAATAAATTATCTAAGTGAAGAAATTCGTAATAAGTTATAAAGATTATCTTTTCCATATTGAATACATAAATAAACATGGATTTTGCCCATAATTTTAATAGTGTTTTACCATGGACCTTCTAATATTGTCCCAAAAATAAGACAACAAATAATCATTTCATTTATTAATCATTTCACTTATTGTTTGCCATTCAAGAATGTTGTTAAAACTTTGGCAAGCAAACTATCATTTTAGCATTTGTTTTAGTATTCAGCTTCCAACAACATGGATAACAAAATTCAAAATAGAGATTGAAATATTTCAATGAATGCAAAGTTAAATAATCGTTAATATAAGATATTGAAATAAGACAAGCGAGAGTAGGATTTCATGTAATGTATTATGTATGCAAAACACATAAATCGGAAAATGAGATAGTTCGACTTCAGATTGTACGAGTTATGTAATATGATGGTAAAACAACATTTAAGTTAAGACACATGAATCAATTATATCACTATAACTTTCTATTCTAGTTTGAGAAAATTTTAAACATATCAATTTATTTTAAAACATAGAAACTTTGTTGAGCCTTACTAGTCCTTAATATGTAAATTTTAAAATATTCGACTATATTTTTGTAAAAATATTCAAATTTGTATTGATTTTATGTAATATCTCTACAATTTTTAAAGTAAACTAATTTTATCTTATGGAATTTTGAAAAAATATTTTTATAAAAAATTGGAAATAATCGAATCTCATATTTAAAAAATAGATGGAAAATAAACCTATATGCTATCTGAAATTCCCCCAATTCTCATAAATAATAACAAAATTAACAAAATTAGTAGTTACATAAGACATCAAATATTTAGACATTCCCTGAGGTTGCAGGAGTTAAATGATAGGTTAGTGAAACTCTATCAAAATTAACCTACACTAACCAATAATATCACCACAACTTCTCATTCTCATAACTAATAACAAAATAAAAATCACAAATCTTTAAATATTTCTATCATCTATTCAATTAGATTAAAAAGATTTTAAACTTCTTAATATCACCATAAATTACCATGAACTTAAAATTAAATTGTAGTAAAAAATATATTAATAATCAACGTTCTATCCTCTCTCTAATAATATAAACGATATATCTTCAATAAAATAAATAAATACAAATTGTTGCTACAATTAAAAAAAAATAAAAAATTTCCTTCACCAGCGCAGGTCTCCTTTATGCTTTTAAACCCAACTAATTTGAATGCTTCCATATTTCAGGTGCGGATACAAATGTTTATACATAATATGCCATAAAATGTCGAAATGTTTTGAAAACAACATAACTGTATGTTCATCATAAATTTAAAAAATTATGCATAAAAATATTAGAACAAGTGGTTCCTCCGATGGACAAGTTTCTTTCCAGTGTTTATGCGCAATATTGCATATAAAACTTTTATTCTTTTCTCGAGCCTTCGATTTCGAATCAGTATCTTCGATCTATGCTATTATTTATGACCTTTTAACTTTAATCACGTTTCTTTAATCATATAATAGAGGAACGCGTCTCAATTTTTTCATCATAATAACAAACAATTGATTCAATTACAAATATTTTTTCAAATTAATGAATATATTATAGGAAAGTAATATTTAGTAAATTGAGATTGTTTTGGTGAATTTATATAATGAAGAAATGTTTTATTTATGTAAACAAAGTTAAGTAAATATCATTTTCAAAATAATTGGGTGGATTAAATTATTAAAATATAATCTTATTTTTGAGTATTAATTTTAGTTAACTAATTTTTTAAATTTATTTAATAGATTGAAATTGTTTGGTGAATTTATATAATGAAGAAATGTCTTATTTACTTAAACAAAGTTAAATAATATCATTTTCAAAATAATTGGGTGGATTGAATTATTAAAATATAATTTGATTTTTGAGTATATTAATTTTAGTTGACCAATTTTTTAATGTTTATAAGAAGAGCTTCGGCGTAAATCACATGAAAAAGACCTTTGTGGACGAGTTTTGAACCAACTAGTGTGGTTCATCATCAGGACAAGTTGAAGAATCATATCTGGCCTAGCATGTTAAATAGACTGTGCAGAGACTCCAACTATATTTAACATGCTAGGCCAGATATGATTCTTCAACTTGTCCTGGCCATGAACCACACTAGTTGGTTCGAAACGCTTGGACAAAGATCTTTGATGGATCACACAATCTTCAATTCTACAATTTTTTAATGTTTAATATTTTAAATAATTCATAAAACATTCATCGATCAAATAATATTTTATAACAATAAAAAAATAAAACTAATAATAATTAAATAAATCACTATCACATTAAGCATCACCTAAAAAAAGACTTTCCCAATATTTCAACATAATAAAAAATCTATTTATTAATATAAATTTTAAATTATATTAAAACACAAACTAACTCGATAGCTATATATTATATTTAATTTCACTAATTACAAATAGCCACCCTTACATCGAATACCATTCTCGTTACCCCTAAAAACCAGATTATAGTATCCAAATATAAAGATAAAGGACAAACTGGATTATCTTATATACAAGACAACTAATTTAGTAGGGACTGCGCTAATCAACATATCATTCCAGGACTCTCATGGTAGGGTCGCACTTATTTCCAGCAGTAGACTGCTACCAGCTCTCAGCAGTGTCGATCGATTACCTTTCTACGGTTTTCATTGCATTGGCGAAGTTCCGGAAATTTGTGTAAGATGACCCACCTTCCTTAACCGCATCAATCGCACACTCCCTTAATTTCATCACTCTCGTCTTCATCTCCGCACCTTCCTCGCCCGTCAGCACTCTCTCCACAGCGTTCCTAATCTCAGCCCTGTCCATTACTGATGTTTCATCCACAGTACACATAGTACTTTCCTTGAGCAAAGACAAGCCGATTTTCCAGACATGGACTATATAACATTGGTTCACAAATTGATCTCCAAAGTAAGGCCAACATAACATGGGAACCCCCATGGTGATGCTCTCCAAGGCTGAATTCCACCCACAATGTGTGAGAAAACAAGCAATGGAAGGATGAGAAAGAACCCTCAACTGGGGGCACCATGACACCAAACACCCTCGTTGGCTCTGTTCGATGCGCTCCACGAACCCTGGAGGGAAAGCAGCCTCTCTACCTTCTAGCAGATCGGAGCGAACAACCCAAAGAAATGGTCTCTCCGTGGCTTCTAACCCAAGTGCAAGTTCTTGGAACTGTGTCTCGCTTAACACACTCAAGCTGCCAAACGAGACATAGATTACAGACTGCCTGGACTGCCTATCCAACCAATTCAAACATTCCCCTTCCTCTGCCCAAAAACCCATAACGATTTCCAGTTCGACTCCTGAGGTCGAATTGAGAAAGGCAGAAGGAATCAAGGGACCTATTGGATAGACTGAACCACCATTCTCGACTAGATTGCATATGGTGGGGGCTTCAAGATGATGGAAGGAATTAAAGATGACCCAATCTATTTCTCGCACTCTCTCCATGCATCGATTTAGGAAATGGAAAATGAATTCTTTCTGGGAATCTGTAAATCCTGGAAGCCATGGAAGATGTGCAGAGCAGAGCGGCGGCATGGAGGGGAGGTATTTCACCATTTTGAAGTCCTTTGGAATGCCTGCATAGGCCTCCATTAGAAAGCACAATATGTCAATATTGGCAATAAATACATAGACTATAATTAGAAGATTCATCAAATCATAGTAATTATTTGTATGCATACCGTCTGAGGGAATGATTTGGGCTGATAAGAGCGGTGCAATATTATACACCAGTGCATAGGTAGCTGTAAGAGATGTCCAGAGAGCGGCCTTTGGAATGTGGTGGCGTTGAGCAATCTCTACTGCCCGAGACGCAAGAGCATCTACAACCAAGCAGAGACTTGAATCATTATCCTCCTCTTTGATTTGGTGAATGAGGTTGTCAAGAAATGGGACAATCACGTTTTCTGTGACACCACAGAGCTTGGCAATGTCAGTGCGACTATCACTTGAAGGCAGGCCATCAGGGACGACCACAGATTGGATCATCCTGTGGTTACTCAAACTTTTCTTATTAGCCTCTTCTATCCGAGAGTGGTTGTATTCTGTGTTTACAAAAGTGACAAGGAATCCCTCCTTCACAAGCTTCAACGCCACCTGCGTCATGGGATTTATGTGGCCTTGAGCAGGAAAAGGAACGAGAACTGCACGGTGTCGCTTGCTGGGGCTGATATCCATTATTTCTCCCTTTCTCTACTCCACGATGTTGCCTTAACACACTACTCTCTTTCTCCCCAAATTTTCATCAAGTTTGAGAGAGAAGGATGAGGAGTCCTGGTTTAAAAAGTAATCTGAAACGTCATCAAATGAAACATTTAAGAAATCTGAAATGATAAAGATGAATTACTAGTCTCGTCTCATTGAAAAATAAGAATAACCGTGTTTAGAATGATAGAAGAACCGTGTTTAGAATGATAGGTCAAATAGTCTTTTGCATGTGTTTTAATAATTAGGTGGAGAAAGTTTGGTGTAATAATTAGGGGGAGAAAATTTGGTACCACAGTTTTTGTAGTCTAGTATTTAGTAGGACTAAAACTACCTTTATCTGAAAGCTGCTCCAAATATGATTTTTTCAGTTGAAAAAAAAGAATCATATGACAAATCATCACTTTTTTAATTACATGGAAAACAATCTATGTAGTACCTTTATTTTTGTTGATTTCGCATTATGAATGAAATTATTGAATCGTTGCATACCAAAAAGTCTGCACATGTATCACCAATGAATTTGTTAATTTTGGGTTATTGAATGACGGACGGTTTCGAGGTAGATTTCGGAATATTTTAATATTTTATAAATTTGTTGTATTCCCAAAAAAATAATCGTTTGAATTTATACTTAAATTTTTGAAATCTACAATTGAATTATATTCGATTTGCATTTAATGAAGTGAGTAGAATAAATATTATGTAAAATTTACAATTGAATTACATTTCATTTGCATTTAGTAAAGTGAATGAAATAAATGTTAAGTAAGATATAACATAATTATGTTGTAATGAGTAAAAAATTAACTTTACTTTAACATAATAAATATTAATTAATTTTATATTATATGTATCTTTTAAAAACAATTATTCTATAATCAATAGGATATTTATAGGTTGGAATATAGTATTCATTGATTTTGTTTTAATAAACATTAATGCAATTTTCACCTCGTACTTTCAGAAAAATAAATACATAGTAGAGATGAAAAAATTAACATTCATCTTTATGATATTACTTTAGTTTTAATATAAATGATTCATTATATTTTTCTTTGATTTTAAAATTTTTATATCATGATGTATATGTTTCTTTATTAAATATTTATCATGTTATTTTATATGTTATTATTTAAGGATATACTATTTTTAAAGAAATATATATTTGATTCCTTATATTTTAAATATAAAGATAATTATATTTTAAAAATTGTATATTAAATTTAAGATTATCTAATTGATATATAAAAATATCTTTACTTAGGAAAGAAAAAAATTGTATCTTTTAATCAACTTATGTTTTAGAACTTTTTCAAATTTTTTAAACAAAAATAATTTAAATATTTTAAAATTAATAATTCTTAATATATATAGAAAATCTACATGTGATACTCTCTCCAATCTCTAAACTTATTCCATTCCAATCCCTGGAAAGATGTATATACAATAATCTCTCCAATTTTTAATCTTAAGTCTTTAGAAAAAGAAAGAATTAGTAAAATACATTAAAATATCGTAAAAATAAAATTATCAGTAAAAACAAATTACAGAAATAAAGTCTATTTTGCAAAACTATCATCATTAAAAAAAACGTAAGTGTATGGAAATAAAATTCAATAAAATTGTAGAAATAAAATCCAAGATTTTATACATATTTTTGGATCTTTATTAAACTTAAAATCCTCCAACATACACCCGTAGTTAAATAAAATTATATAGATTTTAACTTGTTTTATACTGAAGTGTACCCGTAGTACTCTACAAACTCAGAAGTAAAAGTATATGACTGTTCCATCACCATCTGACTGCTCCACTGTGAATTAAAAGTGTAAAAATATGTTCCTAGTTGGCCGCACCATACGAACTAAAGCAGCAATTTCAATTAGTGGGCCCTGCGGCATAAGAAAAAATAAATCTTTACCATGTTCTTTCTCTTATCGGTTTGTTTAGCAGATGCTAAAATTCGTTTATTATAATTGGTTCTTCTTTTCCCTGCACATGCAATTTATTAATAGCAATCAGAAGTTATATCAATCAGAAGCCATGAAAGAAATTCACTTGTTCTTGTACCCTTAAGACAACTTTCAGTTTGCAGAACATTATGAAGTTGTTTATAGTTCCATCCGCGTAATTTAGGTTTGACACACATTCTCAGAAGGATTTGCCAATTTTTCCGATAGACCCGGACTTTAAATGTATTTAAAATTAAAATCTATTAAAAATCTGATAATTAAATTAATGCAAAATTTAAAAAAAATATGAAGCAATATATATAGTCAAACTGAGCTTAATAACATAGTTCGCTATCTTAACTTTCGCAGATTGCAAGGGAGAATTTTTAAATATGTTTACTTACCTGCAATATCAAGATTTCAATACATATTAAGATTTCAATACATATTACATGTAATATGACGAGTTCAATACCATATACTAATAAGATTATCAGTTAAATACCATATACCATTATGCTTTGATTTTTTTTATTGGGTCAAATTTACTTAACAATTTGATGTAAAAAATAAATTAAATAAGTTTTGATTTTTTATTGGGTAGAGTTTATCTAATAATCTTTTTAAATTTGATTGGGGAAAATTTCAAATCAAATCTGAAAAACTAGCATGTTCATCTCCCCATCAGGTAGGTCTCCCTCAGGACTTTACTAGGAGGGGTAATCAGGTAGGTCTCCCTCAGGACTTTATAAGAGGGGTAAGCATGCTATTTGTATCCCAGTTTAAATTTGGTTTACAAATTTCTATTTGGAAAATAATTTTTTTGTGAGATTACTGATGTCCCGCATTTATGCCACTATACTTTCATTTCTCTTATACATATTAGGTGTTTTCCGCATGCTCATTCATTATAACCAACATCTTAATCTAGTTTCCATCTACATTGGCTTATGTCATTTCTAGGTAGGTTGTCCATGCACTACTCATGTGACATTCAAATACTATAATTCTTCCATAAGTAATAAATAATATTTTTTGACCCTCCTTTTTGCTCTAATACTACAAATTAAAAATAAAGTTTATGGTATAAAATATGCTTATGTCATTTCTAGGTAGGTTGTCCATGCACTACTCATGTGACATTCAAATACTATAATTCTTCCATAAGTAATAAATAATATTTTTTGACCCTCCTTTTTGCTCTAATACTACAAATTAAAAATAAAGTTTATGGTATAAAATAATTATTTTGATACCACAAACATAAATGATATACACATAAATAATCTAATAATAATTTTGTTTTATAAAAGCCATTATAATAAAGAATTCTTCAGCCTTTTAAAGTATACAAAAGGCATTAGAAGAAAGAATTATTCAACCTGAATTCTTTAGCCTTTTAAAGTAATTAGCAGCATGAAATGACTTCAAAATTATGAATCACCAATATGCAATTCTTGAACCTAGAAACCTAATAAGCTATATTATTGATAATAATAAGTGTTCCAAACCACAATATTGTTTACTTAACAACCTTTACCTTTTCATGAATCTTTGTTACATGTTAAAACATGCTTTTCTTTAGATTAAAAGTTCAAATTGATTCAGAATTGAGAAAAAAAAATATTATTAAAAATTAAATTATGATTCATTAAAACACTATAGTTTTAGTTAATTGTTATTATAAATTTTAAGCTAGTTTTTATCATAGGAAAATTAGTTTTCAATGAAATGAATTATATTATAGCATAGGGAAAGTAGTAAAAAAATTGATTCCAAAATTGAAAAAAATAAATATTATTAAAAAATAAATTATGATTCATTAAAATACTATAGTTTTAGTTAATTGTTATTATGAATTTTAAGCTAACTTTTATAAGAGGAAGATTAGTTTTCAGCGAAAAGAATTATATCATAGCATATGGACAGTAATAAAAATAGTGAAAAGAATTATATCATAGCATAGGGAGACTAGTAAAAAAGGAGACTTGCATGAACAATTATGTTTTGAGGCATTTAACTTTTAATCAACAAATATCATATTTAAATATTGAATATGATAAATCAATATTTTATTGAATAATTAGTTGATAAAAGTGAAAAACAAACTTCTCAAATGTTCAAAACTATTATTAAATATTTTACCCATATGAATTATCAATGCTACTCGTACATTCACTTTGAATTCTCAAGCAAGTACTGCAACCTTTCACAAACATTCTATGGTAGTTTCCTAACCATTAAGGAACTCATCGCATAAACTCTGTCAACGATATCGTCTTGTACAAGAAGTTCAATGCTAAGGATGAATCCTCTCAATCCAAATCCTCCAATGTATGACTTGTATCCAAAATTCTTGGCTGTAATGTATTAGTTCGTTGGGGGTCTAGAGGAATGACGAAAATCCAAATCGATCTTTGGTAGACTGCATCTCTCTTATTTTAGAAGCACTGATCATAATGGACGTCTCTCATGCAAGCAACAATATTGTCACATGGTTGTTCATAGGACTCCAATGACATGGGTATACAGCATATTTTACCTCGAACTTCTTAGGAGGCTATAGGTCTGCTACACTTCACTTCTGTTGTAGTGCATATTCTATTGAAATGTGTTGTATCAGTTGTTATCGTTGTCTCGACCATGTGGACTACTTTGCTAGACACCAGATAGATTCATTCTTATAAACTTTTTATAACGATGTTGCACTCATGTGGACTACTCTGCTAGGTGATGTACATGATATCTGTTCACTTTGTGTTTGTGACTTCCGGATCTATGTGGACTACACCGCCGAAATATACGTAGATCCTGCTATGCTGTGTGTCTCCAACTGAGTTGGTACTATTCCCTTTTGACATGAGACTCACTCTCACCCTCTCCCTCTGCAGTGAAAGAACATAGACATAGGTTACACTAAGCACTCATGGGGCACACGAACCTCAATGTTAGAAGACTAAATATACCACTCTCATGTCCTGACAAGCAACAACCAAGGCATATCTTTAAGATAATGGAAACTGGGCCATCATACCAGATGGAATCCTACACCAAAACGTGTGAGGTCTAATTGGGACTTTCTACTAGGGAGATCCCCTGAATGTTTGCGGATCCAACACCGTCAACATTTCTGGCACTAGAAGGACGACCACCCGTTGTTTAGGGCTGAATTTTCTCTCACCCCCACTCATCAATCATCTCGTAAATGAAATAACTTGCACTCCCTCTCACCTACGTGAAACTCTGAAATTGGTTACTCCTCACCTCCGAGACGTGAACATGAAATTTCATTTCAGCCCCTCCGCTTGATCTGTCCCATCACCAATTAGTTTGCCAAAGTAGTGGAATTGATCCCAAGACTACAATATCTTCCATACGCACCAAAGAAGTTGAATACCACCCCCATAGGTTGTTGTCTCATCAGTGGAAGAAGCAGTTCTTGCCACTCTCAAAGATCTAGCAGAAGTTGTTGTGAATAGAGAGGAACCTCAAGTATTCCGATAGGGAGAACAAGACAGCCTCATGATCTTGGGCTTAGACTCTGGTACAAGAGATGAAGGGGAAGGCAATAGACGAGGTGGAGGCAAAGATGAACCAACAGACTCAGAGGCGAAACAATCAGATTCTGAGGAAGAGGAGGATGGTGAAGAAGAAGACATGGCAAACCAAAACTTGGAATGGATGACTTAGGGACCACTGGCTCTCTCGGGTGCTTTGCACAAGATGCCAAAGCGTTCAGAGAGGGTGTTGACAAATTTTAACCCTAACAAAACATTGAAGGAAGAACACCACTTTGACAACTTCTACCTACTGCTATAGACATTCAAGGTATGGTATGATGACATTGCATGTAGATTGTTCTGTGTACCTTGGATGGCCGAGCAACTGTACGGTATCACAGCCTTCCTATCAATAAGTAGTAAGTAATAAATCATTTTTTTTGCCCTCCTTTTTGCTCTAATACTATTAATTAAAAATAAAATTTATGGTATAGAAGAATTATTTTGAAGCCACACACATAAATGATATACATATAAATAATCTAATAATAAATTTGTTTTATAAAAGCCATTATAATAAAGAATTATTCACCGTTTTAAAGTATACAAAAGGCATTAAGACAAAGAATTATTCAACCTGAATTCTTTAGCCTTTTAAAGTAATTAGCAACATCTAATGATTTCAATATTATGGATCACCAATATGCAATTCTTGAACCTGGTAACTAATAAACTATATTATTGGTAATAATAAGTGTTCCAAACCACAATATTGTTTACTTAACAACCTTTACCTTTTCATGAATCTTTGGTTACATGTTAAAACATGCTTCTCTTTAGACTAAAAGTTCAAATTGATTCAAAATTGAGAAAAAAATAATTATTAAAAAATAAATTATGATTCATTAAAACACTATAGTTTTACTTAATTGTTATTATAAATTTTAAGCTAGTTTTTAACATAGGAAAATTAGTTTTCAGTGAAATGAATTATATTATAGCATAGGGAAAGTAGTAAAAAAATTGGTTCAAAATTGAAAAAATAAGTATTATTAAAAATAAATTATGATTCATTAAAACACTATAGTTTTAGTTAATTGTTATTATAAATTTTAAGCTAAGTTTTATAAGAGGAAGATTAGTTTTTAGCAAAAAGAATTATATCATAGCATGTGGAGATTAGTAAAAATAGTGAAAAGAATTATATCATAGCATAGGGAGGCTAGTAAGAAAGGAGACTTTCACGAACAGTTATTTTTTGCGGCATTTAACTTTTAATCAACAAATATGATATCTAAATATTGAATAGGATAAATCAATATTTTAGTGAATAATTAGTTGATAAAAGTGAAAAACAAACTTCTCAAACATTCAAACTATTACTCAATACAAACTATTATTAAATATTTTACCCATATAAATTATCAATGCTACTCGCACATTCACTTTGAATTCTCAAGCGAGTACTGCAACCTTTCACAAACTTTCTCGAGTAGTTTCCTAACTAACCATTAATGAACTCATCATCATAAAATCTACCATTGATATCGACATGTACAAGAAGTTCAATGCTAAGGATGAATCCTCTCAATCCAAATCCTCCAATGTATGACTTGCATAAAAAATTCTTGGCTGTAATGTCCCAGTTCGTTGGGGGTCTAGAGGAATGCCGACGATCCAAATCAATCTTGGGCAGACTTCATGTCTCTTATTTTAGAAGCACTAATCACAATGGACATCTCTCATGCACGCAATGATATTGTCACATGGTCATTTAGAGGAACACAATGACATGGGTATACAACATATTTGACCTTGAACTTCTTAGGAGGCTATAGGTCTGCTACCCTTCACTTCTGTTGTAGTGTATATTCTATTGGAAATGTGTTCTATCAGTTGTTATCGTTGTCTCGACCATGTGGAATAATTTGCTAGACACCAGACAGATTCATTCTTATAAACATTTTATAACGATGTTGCACTTATGTGGACTACTCCTCTGGGTGTTGTACATGATATTTGTTCACAATGTGTTTGTGACTGTCACATCTGTGTGGACTACTGAACCAAAATATGTGCAGATCCTTCTCTGTTGTGTGCCTCTAGCTGAGTTGGGACTATTCCCTTTTGACTTGAGACTCACTCTCACCCTCTCCCTCTACAGTGAAAGAACTTAGACACAGGTTACACCAAGCACTCACGCAGCACACGAACCTCAATGTTAGAAGACTAAATATACCACTCTCATGTCGTGACAAGTAACAACCAAGGCATATCTTTAAGATAATGGAAACTAGGCCATCATACCAGATGGGGCTCCTACACCAAAACGTGTGAGGTATAGTTGGGACTTCCTACTAGGGAGATCCCCTGAATGTTGGCAGGTCCAACACCGTCAACATTTCTAGCACTAGAAGGATGACCGCCCATTGTTTAGGGCTTAATGTTCTCTCACCCCCACTCATCAATAATCTAGTCAATGCAATAACTTGCACTCCCTCTCACATACATGCACCTCTGAAATTGGTTACTCCTCACCTCCCAGATGTGAACATGAAATTTCATATCAGCCCCTCCGCTCTATCCGACCCATCACCAATTAGTTTGCCAAAGTATTCGAACTAATCCCAAGAATACAATATCTTCCATACACATCAAAGAAGCTGAATACCACCCCCATAGGTTGTTGTCTCATCAGTGGAAGAAGCAGTTCTTGCCACTCTCGAAGATCTGGTAGAAGTTGTTGTGAATAGAGAGGAACCTCAAGTATTCCGATAGGGAGAACAAGACACCATCGTAATCTTGGGCTCAGACTCTGGTACAAGAGGTGGAGGGGAAGGAAACAGAGGAGGTTGAGGCAGAGATGAACCAATAGACTTAGAGGCAGAACAATGATATTCTAAAGAAAAGGAGGATGATGAAGAAAAAGACATGGCAAACCAAAACTTGGAATGGATGACTCAGGGACCATTGGCTCTCCCAGATGCTTTGCACGAGATGCTAAAGCGTTCAGAGAGGGTGTTGATAAAGTATAACCCTAACAGAACATTGAAGGAGGACCACCACTTCGACAACTTCTACCTACAGCTAGAGACACTTAAGTTATGGTACAATGACATTACATGTAGATTGTTTTGTGTACATTTGATGAACAAGGAATTGTATGGTATCACAACCTTCCTGTCAAATCCATATAGAACTGGGATATGTTCAAGAGATTATTTTTCGAAAAATTCGTTGATGACAAGACCCCTACCATGTTGCTCAAAGAGTTAGGTAGTCTCAAGATGGAGTCCAAAGAGAAAGCTAAAGACTTTAATGAGAGGTTTTTACACATCTTGAACAAGTTTGTTGTAGACACAAAACCTCATGACTCCATCACTATCGACTATTACACATCTGCACTGCCAGCCAATATTGCATAGTTCGTTAAGTAAGTTATGAAACAAACGTTGCTTGAAAATTGCAAAGAAGAAATCATTGTGAAAAAGGACCTGCGCATGGCTGGAGTCATCAAAGATGATGAACTAGAAAAAGACTCGAAGGATGCGAGTAGGATACCTAGGCGACTGCGAGTAAGGGGAAAGACAAGGAAGAAAGCAACATTGAAATCCTTACTCGTCTCATCAAAACCTTGACAATAGAGGTGTCTGAACAAAACCAATGAACGGTCAAGACATATTCTAGTACTTGACATCCTAGACAACAGAAGAGGAGTTCGTCATGAGGTAGAAACAACTTCGTGGCTAAAATTGCACAGATATCGAGCTCAGTGTTCTAGATGGAAATGTGCACGAACTCTGATTTTTGCTCATTCCATGAAGACCATCACACAGAAAGGACTTGTCCGTATTGGAAACGAGTTGCGAACATGGTTTACAATAGTATGAGAAATGTGGTAAACAATGAACAATGTCAACTGTAAGCTGAAGATGATGAGGAATATGTTGCATCTCATGAGGCACTAGGTGTTGGGATGGTGATCAACATGTATCGATGTGCGCGTGCAACATAGAAAATGAACACCGATAAGCAACCCCCAGAGCAAAACGGTCAATACAATATCAGAAGTCAAGGGGCTCCCCTTCCTATTGGGGTGTTGCATGAAAAGCTTCAACTAATGAGGAAGGTTGATATATTAGTCATCCCCAAATAGAAAGCACAAAGAAAACCTAGGAAGACAACTGCAAACAAGATTATGTCCATAAGCAGTAAACTTTAGACCACTCTGCTTGACAATATAAACACAAGTCTATCCTTGGACACCTAGGTGAGTTTACCCGCTCTTGACTACAATATTGTTGAAGATATGAGGAAAAATGGTGAAAAATCTCTTTGTTCTAGTTAGCTAAGCTCAAGGGTCACGGGATATTCTACTGCATGCATTGGGGCAAACATCCAAAGACAACACAACCTGTACCAGCAAGGTAGCAATCACATCTACTGGTTTATTCACAACTCGATAACACACTCCAGATGGAAGAAGAAAACTCTGTTTGCCCTCCATTCTTGTTCTCATTAGAACTATTTATCTACAACGTTCACAACTTCTCGGTTGACTCTGGCACATCAGCTAACGTCATGTCACTATCCATTTACAAGAGGATCAACCCACAATGGAGCACGGCATCTAGTGAGATCATCCAACTAGATCGAACATGTGTACCAGCCATTGATGAACTATGGGATGTGATCATTTGATTATCTCATGTCATCTGAGTTCACCAATGCATCAACATTTCTATTGTGGACATGCAAGAAACATATGGCTTACTGCTTAGTAGAGACTGGTTGAGCAAGTTGAATGGGTAATTTTCCACAAACTGATCACACTTATAGCTTCTGTACCAAGGAAAAATCAACCATATCCAGGTGTTATCCGAGAGATACATGAAACATAATGTCACTCCTATCAATGGTGAGAATGAACCGTTGGCTTTCACGGTACTCATTTTCAAAAACTGCCTCTTGGAAACACAACTGGGGTGTTATCCCGCACAACTAGCTCCAACCCCACCAAATACGCAGTTGGATCTCCTTCCTTACCCGACTAATGGTAATGAAACATTTACAATACATTGTAACACTAGCAGCAGTAGTAGTAGCAATAGTAATATTGGCGCATCAAGTGGTCCATGTACAGACAAGTTGTGGAACATGTATTTTGACAAATCAAATACATAGGATGGATTTGGATCCGGGTGTGTATTGATAGACCCAAAACCTAGGAAACGCTCGATCTCAAGCTACTTGGAGTTCAAGTGCATGAACAACACTACTTAATATGAAGCACTCCTATCGGGCTTGCACAAATCCATTAGCCTCAATGTTGCTGCGCTCAAAGTGGTAGGTGATTCATAAATTGTGGTATGGTAGTTACATAACACCATACTATATTTTTCGCCTCATCCCAAAACATATCAATAAGAGGTATGACTGTTGATCTTTAACTTCCAAGATTTCAATATCATTATTGTGCCAATAATGTGTAATGTAGTTTCCCATGCCTTAGCTAACGAAACTTCTAGGATGACACTGCTTAGGGATATGTTTGATGTTCAAATTTTGTATAAACCTTCTAACCTTGATAACATAACTAATTTACATGTTTTTCACGATGATCAATAAATACTGGACTTCATGACCAATGTTGATTTCTTCAAGGATGAAGCGATTGACGAAGATGAGCATGAGTAGTCTCTACAAGCTGTAGTTGATAACAAAAAAGGAAACCTCATCCCCAAGGGTCTGGTATCTCTTGAATATCTCAATGACTTATAGAACTACTTTCAAGGGCCAAGGAACAAGAAAACCCATAGTTCCAAGACAAACAGATCAACCTGGGAATAGAACATGATTCGATATTCGTCAATCTTCATACGTGTTGTAAGCCGCAGGAGCGACAAGCCTTTGGCTGCTTGTTCAAGTAGTACTAGGATGTGTTCATGTGTACATATGATGATATGAAAACACATAACACACGAATAATCCAAGATGTGATTCCGATCAAAGAAGGGGTCAAGCCATTTTAGCAGAAGCTGAGAAAAGTACATCTGTCACTCAAACCCCTCATACAAAAAGAACAGACTAAGTTGTTGGATGCTCGGATCATTTATAGATTTCATCATTCTATATGGGTTTCTAACTTAGTTCTAGTACGTAAGAAGTCATGGGATATCCACTTATGAATTGATTTCCAAAACATGAACTGTGCCTCAGACAAAGACAATTACACTGTGTTGTCGACGGAAAATATTTTACAGATAGTATCTGGAGGGGAAATTTTTTCTCTTCTCGATGGTTTTTTGGGATACAATTAGGTTCTGGTAGCAGAACCTGATAAATTCAAAACTACCTTCCATCCCAAGTGGGGTATGTTCACGTACAAAAGAATGCCATTTGTGCTTGTGAACATAGGCACAAACTTTCAACGTGCCATGGACATCGCCTTCCGTGGACTTATTAGATAGAGTGTAGTGGTTTAACTTGATGATGTGACTGTCTTTTCCAGAAAATGTTCAGACCACATACACCATCTGAAGAATATATTCAAGTGATGCCCTTGAAAAGAGTTTTACTGCAATTATTTTATGTATAGGCGAAACGACTAATTGTAGAAATTATTAATACAGAATAATTCTTTTCTAATAAAAACCCTCACGGGGTTTGGTATTATTGTGGTATTAGTTTCATTAGCCTACTCGCCTATGGGTGTTCTCAATAATTTTATTTCCCTAGTGTGTAACACCGCTATTCGATTAGTTTCAGATATGTGTCTTCATAATGTGTATGGTTCCTTAAACATTTTTTTCCATCTAAGAATTTGTATCAAATTAACTACATATTTCTCTTAAGCATAATTATTAATTTGATACAACATTTAATTGTTGTTCCCCTATAAGACTTCTAGTTTTGAATATTGGTTCCATTCAGTCAACCCTATTTGTCGATGGTTTTATTTCTTGAAATCATTCATTAGTGATTGTTCTATTCATGTGACTATACTAGGTTATTCATATTTTGTTGTGTGTTTCTCTTATTTCTGAAAATAGTATATGATTTCCTATTCCTTATGACTTATGGTGAAATGGTACTAGAAAAATAATTTATGAATTTGCAGGCGTGATGGTTCTAGAATTTCTAGAAAAATGAAAAATATTTATCAAAGTTCTCCTTCCAGAAGCTTTTAAAGTGGTTTTAACAATTTACCATTGATAGAGATCTGGAATTCCTACTCTAGAGGTATTATCTCTTACATTTAGAGCTTATCCTCCTTCATAGGTGGATCTCAAGCCTAGATTGGTAAACCCTAAACTACCACTTTTACCCTATAAATACACTGCCTCCCATAGAGTTATGGGTTGGCCTTTGGAATCTAGTGGTGTTGAGAAATCTTTACTACCCATGAGTCAAGAGAATCTACTACCAAGCAGACACTTGAATCATTATCCTCTTCTTTGATTTGTCAATGAGGTTGCCAAGAAATGGGACAATCACATTTTCTGTGACATCACAGAGCTTGGCAATGTCAATGCGACTAGCACTTGAAGGCAGGCCATTAGGGGCGACCACAGATTGGATCATCCTGTGGTTACTCAAACTTTTCTTATTAGCCTCTTCTATCAAAGAGTGGTTGTATTTTTTGTTTACAAAAGTGACGAGGAATCCCTCCTTCACAAGTTTGAAGGCCACCTACGTCATGGGATTTATGTGGCCTTGAGCAAGAAAAAGAACGTGAATTGCACGATGTCACTTGCTGGGGCTGATATCCATTATTTCTCCCTTTCTCTAATCCATGATGTTGCCTTAACACACTACTTTCTTTCCCCCCATTTTGGAATATAGAGTTTCATTCCCGTAAATAAAGTTTCACACATATGCTCAATAGGATTTGTCAACTTTTCCAATAGACCCAGACATTAAATGTATTTAAAACTAAAATTGATTAAAAACCTGATAATTAAATTAATGAAAAAATGAAAATATGAAGCAATATATACAGTCAAACAAAACTTACTAACATAGTTCATTATCTTAGCTTTGGCAGATTTCATGGGTGAATTTTTAAATATGTTTAATTACATACAATATCATGACTTTAATACTATATTACAGAGTTCAATATTACATAACATCAATAAGATTACTAGTTCAATACTATATACAAATGTAATATCAGAGTTTAATGTTATATACCATCAATAAGATTACTAGTTCAATACCATATCTTATTAATATCAATAAGAAATCTAGAAAATAAATTTAATAAGTTTTGATTTTTTTAAGGTTAAGTTTATTTAACAATTTCTTTAAATTTGATTAGGAAAAATTTCAAATCAAATATGAAAAACAAGCATGTTATTTAGCAATTTTTTTAAATTTGATTTAGAAAAGTTTCAAATCAAATATGAAAAACTAGTATGTTCATCTTGATAAAAATGACAATGTTTGTACTAAAATAAAACTCACTGGTCAACTCTACGAAAGAGAGTCTGAACAAAGAGATTCTAGCTCTACAGAACGCTCCACATTGTTCATCCACATTACACATTAAATACAAAACATGGTTTTAGGGAAGTTAGAACAACATTCTAAAAAGTAAAAACTAATTCCTATCCCGAGGATACGTGAACCAATTCTACCTATTCTAGGATATTCTCCATTATCTTCAACACTCTCCCTTAATGGAGAATGGGTTCACATATATGCGTAACATCTCCCTAAACATTTGAAACTTAACTTTTCCAAGAGGCTTAGTGAAAATGTCTGCAAAATTATGACATGTATTACAATATTCAAGATGTATTTCTTTAGGTTGCACTTTCTCCCTAACAAAGTGATATTGAGTATCAATATGTTTAGTGTTTTTATGGTACACCGGATTGTTGGCTAGCTTGATTGAACTTTGATTGTCACATCTGATTGTTGTTGCGACTGTCTATTCTTCCCCAACATCCTAGAGAAGTCTTCGCAACCAAACCACCTCCCACGTTGCTGCACACACGGCTTGATACTCTGCTTCTGCTGAGGACACGGAGACTGTGTTCTGCTTCTTGTTGCTCCATGTGATCACCCTGGATCCAAGATCGAATGCATAACCTGTTATAGATCTGCGATCATCTACATTTCCTTCCCAATCTGAATCTTCAAATCCTGCCAGTCTAACATAAGAAGAGTCAGTGTAAATAATTCCATAATCTACAATACCTTGTAGATACCTCAAAACACTCTTCACTAAATTCCAGTGGCTTTCAAGTGGCTTAGACATAAATTGGCTTAGCATGCTAACTGCATAAGCCAAATTAGGTCCAGTGGTGTTCAAGTAGATTAGACTCCCAACCAGTTGTCTGTAAAGTGTTGCATCTACTGCTTTTTAGCCATCCTCACACTACAATTTGATGTTGTGCTACAATGGTACCAGTGTAGGCTTACACTGATCCATTCTAAACTTTTCTAACAGGCCTTTAACATACTTTGCTTGAGACAAAAATTTTACACCTGAATCTCTCCAGATTTCAAGACCTAAATAGTATATGAGTTCACCAAGGTGCTTCATCTCAAACATCTGTGACATCTGTTACTTGATTTTATCAATTAGATATGTAGCATCACCTGTATTATCAAATCATCTACATATAATGAAATCAACACTATACACCCTTTTTCATCTTTCATGGTGTAAAGATTAGGGTCATTCTTACTTCTATTATAGCCGGCTTGTAGAAAAAATGAATCAATTTTCTCATACCATGACATGCGAGCTTATTTTAGTCCATAAAGTGCTTTCTTCAATATACAAACTAAACATTCTTTTCCTTTCTAGACAAACCCTTCTAGTTGCTCTAGATAAACCTCTTCTTTTAGTTGTCCATTCAAAAATGTAAACATTGCATTTATTTGGTGCATCAACCAATGTTTCTTAGTAGCTAAAGCGATTAACATTCTGATAGTGTTCAATTTAGCTACAGGGGCAAAGGTTTCTTCATAGTATATCCCTTCTTTTTGTGAATACCCCTTTGCAACCAACCTAGCTTTCAGTTTTTCTATAGTTCCATCTACATTAATTTTTAGTTTATATAACCATTTAAAACCTATGGTCTGTTCTACTATAGGAAATTCAACCAATTCCCAAGTGTTATTTCTGATTATTGAATCATATTCCTATTACATGGCTATTTTCGATTCACTACTTTCATTTGCTTCTTTATAACTAGATGGTTCAACCACATTCATCATATTAGTTATAAAAGCATTTTCCCTATATCTTGCATTCATTTGAGCTTTCCTACCTGATCCCCTGAGTGGTGGGGTGGTGGTTTCAAACCTTATTTCATCATCATTTACTTTTTCCTCCTGCTACTGTTGTTTTTGTTGTTGTTTCTATTATTGTTGCTATTCATCCTCTGCATTTGTTTGTTGTTGACCCTAACTGTTCTCTTCTTCTTCCTCAAAGAACGGACTGTCCCATCCATCATAGTGCTCATCAGGTTCTTCATAATCGCACTCATGGAATTTAACATCTCTACTAACAAAGATCTTATGAATAGAGGGATTAAATAATCTGTATGATTTATATGACGAACAATACACTATAAACGTACATCTAATGGCTTTTGAGTCTAATTTTCTTCTATCTTCCTTTGGTATGTGTGCAAATGCTTTACATCCAAATATTCTTAATTGTTTTACTACAGGTTTATATCCATATAGTGCCTCAATAGGAGTTTTAGACTCAAGACTTTTTTTGGGACTCCTATTTTTCAAATAAACTGTAGTATTCACTGCTTCAACCCAAAAACCATTTGAAAGGTTCTTACCTTTCAGCATACTTCTAGCAAATTCCACTAGATTTCTATTTTTCCTTTTTGTTACTCTATTTTGCTGTGGCGTATGGGGTACTATAAACTGCTGCAAAATTCCATGATATTCACAATATCTGATGAGTTCATTCTTCCTATATTCTCCCCCTTCATCGGAGTGGAGAATTTCTATTTGTTTCCCTATTTGTCGTTCAATCATATTTTTAAACTGCTTAAAGTATTCGAATGTACGACTCTTCTTACTTAAGAAATACACCCAAGAAAACTTCGTACAGTCATCAATAAATAGTAGGAAATACGATGCACCTCCTAATGATTTTGTCTACATGGGACCACAAAGGTCTATTTGGACTAACTTTAGTATATCCCTTTGTTTCTGTTGACCCTGACTATTCTCTGCTTCTTCCTCAAAGAACGGAATGTCCCATCCATCATAGTTCTCATCAGGTTCTTCATTATCCCACTCACGGAATTTCACATCTCTACTAACAAAGATCTTATGAGTAGAGGGATTAAATAATCTGTATGATTTATATGATGAACAATACCCTATAAACGTACATTTGATGAATTTTGAGTCTAATTTTCTTCTATACTCCTTTGGTATGTGGGAAAATGCTTTACATCCAAATATTCTTAAGTGTTTTACTACAGGTTTATATCCATATAGTGCCTCAAAAGGATTTTTAGACTCAAGACTTTTTGTGAGACTCCTATTTTTCAAATAAATTGTAGTATTCACTGCTTTAGCCCAAAAACCATTTGAAAGGTTCTTACCTTTCAACATACTTCTAGCACATTCCACCAGAGTTCTATTTTTCCTTTTTGTTACTCTATTTTGCTGTGGAGTATGGGGTACTGTAAACTGCTGTAAAATTCCATGATCTTCACAATATATGATGAGTTCATTCTTCCTATATTCTCCCCCTTTATCAGAGAAGAGAATTTCTATTTGTTTCCATGTTTGTCTTCAATCATATTTTTAAATTGCTTAAAGTATTCGAATGTCTAACTCTTCTTACTTAAGAAATACACCCAAGAAAACTTCATACAATCATCAATAAATAGTAGGAAATACAATGCATCTCCTAATGATTTTGTCTACATGGGACCATAAAGGTCTATTTGCACTAACTCTAGTATATCCCTCTGTTTCTTTTCTACTCTAACAGGGAATTCTTCTCTATGTATTTTTCCTAAAGTACATGCATCATAGTCATTATGTACTTGCCTTAGCATAGGAAGATCTCTTACCATTTCCTTCCTTTGTAGTAACAATAAATCATTGTAATTGATGTGGCCGAATATCTGATGCGAAAGCTCTTCTATAGTCAAGTTCACTACTGTCAATGCTCAAACCGGTGCAGGTCTCACATCCAACTTGTACAGTCCTCGTGTTCGGATTCCTATAGCATTTGTCTTTATGCCATCCAGCAGATCTTTAATGTAACAGTTAGATTTTAAAAATTCAACTTTCAAATCTTGATTTGTAATAATAGATAAAGAGATCAAGTTCTTTGTTATGCTAGGGACATACATTACATTATAAATTTGTTTGATATTACCATCAGGTAGAATAACAAAAACTTTCCCACATCCTTTGATTTGATGACTTCTGTCATCACCTAGGTAAATCTGTGCACCTTCGTTGATCTCTTGGAAATCCTCCAGCAAGTGCTTACTTCTTGTCATGTCTGTTGACACTCTTGAGTCTACATACCGAATGCCTGCATCAACATTTTCATCATGATCTTCCATGAACAATCTTAAATTCTCTACCTTATCACCATTCGCGAGATGACCTACATCTCTTTTTGGCTTCTGTTTTTCTTCATGATATTTCCTTTTCCTACACTCCCTGGAAATATGACCCAATTTTCCACAATAAAAGCATTTAGTTTCAGAGTAGTTTTATTCGGGTGCATACCTTGGGTAAGATTTGGCTGTTTCTATGAACTTGCTCCATTTTGTTGTTGTGGACCTCCTTTCCCTTTCTAGAAGTTCTTTCTCGCCATCAATGCAAGATCGACACTCTGAGGCTTCAGATTCGATCTCCTCTCTTCTTCCTGCATTAGTATACTTGTCAGCTCTTCAAAATGTGGGATCTTTTCTCTAGCATTTATCCCAATGATGAACATCTGATATTCATCAGTGACACCATTCATTGTAATGGTTACAAGATCTGTATCGTCCATTTTATGACCAATATCTGATAATTTGGTTTTCAAATAGTTGATCCTTGATACGAATGAAGCCATTGTTTCATTCTCCTCCATCTTCATGGATAGGATCTTACTCTTAAGAAATAGAAGATGATTTGAATATTTGATCTCGTACAACTCCTTCAGAATACCCCAGATCTCGTTAGATGACTTACCTTCTCTGATGTGCGATATAATACAGTGTTTTACTAACATCTTTAACACTGTCTTTGCTTTGTTTTCTCATTTCTGCCAATCTGGGACTGATGCTGATCTATCCGTGGGCCTCGGCTCATCCCCATTCAAAATCGTCCAAGCACTCTACGCTTCTAGTAGAGTCTACATCTTGAACTTCCAATTTGCATATTGGAACCATCGAGCTTGTTATGCTTGTTCATGCATGATTCAAATATATTGTTATTCATCTTGGCGATTTAGAAAAAAAATCGACACGTAAAAGATGTTAAATTTACCCCAAATCTATGACAGAGACAGATCATTATTCTTCAATATTGTCTGATCTCATAGCACATGCGCAGATCACCATGGCTTCCTTCTCAGCCTCTAGACAACCTTCTATTGTCAGCTACAACCTTGTTATTGGCTTCCCCACACAACTTCTCTGAAAACTACAACCTTGTTCCTGGCTTCCCCTTGCATCCACAACCTTGTTATTAGCTTCTACGATCATCGCAGAATTTCCTGTCTTTTCTGCGACGTCATCACAGCTGTACACATCTTTCCTGTGATGAAAAAAAGAATAAAGTATTCGGGAAGTGCTACAGTGACCTTGTCACAGAGGTACACTTATAACCAGTGATGATTTCAGAATTGTCGCAGTTATCCAACTTACAATTACGATGATCTCAGTTCAAAGAACCACCCACCAACCAGCGTACAGGTTCCTCAGCCCTGACACTCTGATACCATGATAAAAATGGCAATGTTGTATTAAAATAAAACCCATTGGTCAGCTATATGAAAAAGAGTCTTAACCATGAGAGTCTGGCTTTGCAGAATGCTCTACATTGTTCATCTGCATTACACATTAAATAGAAAACATGGTTTTAGGGAAGTTAGAACAACATCCTAAGAAATAGAAACTAATTCCTATCCCGAGGTTACGTGAACCAATTCTATCTATTCTAGGATATTCTCCATTATCTTCAACACATCTCCCCATCAAGTAGGTCTTCTTCAAGACTTTACTAGGACGGATAAACATGCTTAATGAGGTATGACATTTTTATGCGAGTTTAAATTTGGTTTACAAGTTTCCATTTGGAAAGTAATTTTTTTGTGGGGTTACTATTGTGCTTGCATTTATGCCACTATTCTTTCATTTCTCTTATACACTTTAGGTGCTCTCCTCACGCTCATTCATTATAACCAACATCTTAATCTAGTTTTCATCTACATTGGCTTTGCCTTCACTTGTTGACCCAAATGTTATGTCATTTCTAGATAGGTTATCCATGAACTACTCATGTCACATTCAAATGTTACAGTTCTTCCATAAGTAAAAGAGTGTTCCTTTTGACCCTCCTTCTTACTCTAATACTACTTGTTAAATATAAAATAATTATTATGATACAACACACATAAATGATATACACCCAAATAATCTAATAATAAGTCTATTTTACAAAAGCCATTAGAATAAAGAATTCTTCAGACTTTTAAAATATAGAAAAGTCATTAGTATATAGAATTCTTTAGCCTAATTGGCAATATCTAATGACTTCAATACTATGGATCACTAATATGAAATTCTTGAAATCACTACTGGAAACCTAGCGACCTAGGTTATTGATAATAATAAGTGTGCCAAACCATAATATTGTTTACTTAACCACCTTTACTTTTTCATGACTCTTTGGTTACATGTTAAAACAAGTTTTTCCTTAGATTAAAAGTTCAAATTTGTTCGATATTGATAAAAAAAAATATATATTATTTAAAACAAAAATATTATTCATTAAAACACTATAGTTTTAGTTAATTGTTATTATAAATCGTAAGCTAACTTTTATCACAGGAAGATTAGTTTTTAGTGAAAATAATTATATCATAGCAAAGGGAGAGTAATAAAGAAGGAGACTTGCATGGGAAATTATTTTTTGGGGTATTTAACTTTTAAGCAATGAATATCATATTTAAAGATTGAATATGATAAATTGATATTTTATTCAATAATTAGTTGATAAAAGTGAAGAACAAACTTATCAAACATTCAAACTATTACTCCTTTGACAATTAATATCATTATTAAAGATTTTACTGATACCAATTATCAATGTTACTAGCACATCCACTTTGAATTCTCAAGCGAGTAACACAGCCTTTCCCAAACATTCTTGGGTAGTTTCCTAACCATTAAGGAACTCATCAACATGAAGTCAGCCACCGATCTCAAACTGTATGACAAATTCAATGTTAAGGATGAACCCTCTCAACCATAATCCTCCAATGTACTTCTTGTACCCAAAATTATTCTCTAATATCTTATTTCATTGGGGGTCTAGAGGAATTAGGATGGTCCAAATTAATCTTGGGTAGACTGCATCTCTCTTATTTTAGAGGCACTGATCATAACAGACGTCTCTCATGCACGCATCGATATTGTCACATGGTCGTTTTGATGAATATGATGACATGGGTACCCACCATATTTGACCTCAGAATCGTTAGGAGGCTACAGGTCTGCTACACTTCACTTCATGGAAATTCCCTAAGGAAACCATAACCTTGGTCAGACATTATAGAAATTTATTTTCTAACCTTCGAGCGAACAAGTTGCATTTAATCTTATTCTAATAGAACATATATAACAAAACACACATTTGGAATTCACATTCCTAGAGAATGATTTTATACATCATGATGAAGGTTCTCGATTTTGGATTTTCGATGATAGTGGCTTCTTTGGGAAGCTATTTGAACTCTCTAGAAGGCGTGAGACTTCCTCTTGAACTGTCGAGAAGACTTCCTACATAACACAATTAATGCAGAAGTTCGGTTGGTTGGAATTTAATGTTTTCCAACACTCCCCCTTAATTCCAACCACATGAAAAACACATAAAATACCCTATAGCACAATGCATAAGACACAAACATACTCTTATTGACATGCTGGCTAGTCTAAGTCTTAGCTAGGATTACACCATAATATGGATTTTTTACAACACATAACTTACTTCTACAAAACTCAAATTTTGTCTTCACAAAAGGCTTAATGAATATGTCAATTACATTCTCAATTGTATCACAATATATTAAGTCAATTTCATATGATTGAACCTTTTCTCTTACAAAATAATATTGTGTGCCTATATGCTTTGACCTTGCATGACATACAAGATTGTTTGCCAATATGATGGTGTTTCGATTATCACACTGTTCGTTGTTGGTTCTTGTTGACCTTTACCAATGTCTACAAGTATTCTTCTGAGCCATATTGCTTCGTAGGTGGCACTGCATAATTCTTTATAATCTTCTTCAGTTGATGACAAGGAACCTGTTGGTTGTTTCTTGCTGCTACATGATATCACTCCTGATCCTACATTGAACATGTATCCAATGGTGGATTTCCTGTCATTTGGATTTCCGACCTAGTAAAAATCACAATATCCTGTCAATTTAACATTACAATCATTAGTATATTCAATACCAAAATTGATAGTTCCCTTTAAATATCCAAGGACCCTTTTTTCAGCTATCCAATGGATTTCATAAGGCTTAGACATGAATTGACTAAGTATGCTTACTGCATAAACAATGTTAGGTCTAGTGGTAGTGAGATAATTTAGACTTCCCACTAACTCTTGATACAATGTTCCATTCACCTCTTTTGTTCCTTCATCACTTCTCATTTTGATATTTAGCTCCAATGGAGTACTCACTACTTTACATCCATTCATATGAAATCTCTTTAGTACCTCATTTGTATATATGATTTGTGTGATTAAAATCCTTCGATCATCTCTCCATACTTCAAGAACCTGACAATAGTGCATCGCTCCAAGATCCTTCATCTCAAATTCCCGTGATATATTCATTTTCATATCCTTAATCAATTTACCACCACTCCATGTTATTATTGGATCATCAACACGTATAGAGAGTAATACTATATCTCCATTTCTGTTTATCTTGAGATACAAATTAGGATCATTTTTACTTTTGTTAAAACCTTGCTAAAAGAAGAATTTATCTATTTTCTCATACCAAGATCTGGGTGCCTATTTTAGTCCATATTAGGCCTTTTTAAACTTGCATACAAGATGTTCTTGTCCCTTCTTTACAAATCCTTCTAGTTGAACAAGGTAAATCTCTTCTTTTAATTCCCAATTTAGAAAATATGACTTCACATCTAATTGATATAAATTCCAACCATATTTAGTGGCCAACGCCATCTTTATTCTAATTGTATCCATTTTTGCAACTAGAGAAAAGGTATCTTCATAATCTATACCTTCCTTTTGTGAGTAACCTTTTGCAATAAATCTTGCCCTATACTTGTCTATGCTACCATTTGCATTAAATTTTTTCTTGTACAACCATTTTCATCCTATAGATACTTTTTTTCTGGTAATTATGTTAATTCCCAAGTTCCATTTTTCGTTATAAAGTCATATTCTTCTTTCATAGCTTCCATCCACTCTTTATTTAAAGGCTAAAAAACAATCATTACTTGAGACATTAAAGCATAATATTTATACCTAATAGGGTTTTGAGTTTGACGTGTTGACCTTCTTAGAGGTTCATTACACTGTGGAGTACATTCTCCTCTTATTCTTCTTTATGGGCTACCTTCGTCACTTCTTTGTTGAATTTGACTTCTTGAAATGTATCATGGAATCCAGGCTTTCTTGAGCTTGAGATGACTCAACTTATTATTCCTCCTTAAAGAAATCATAAGGAGGCTACCATAAATTATGTTCATTTTCCTTTGTTTGTTTATATGCATTCTCATGAAATTTAATATCTCTACTTGGAAAGGCCTTTTGAGCACTTGGATCATAGATTTTTATGCTTTTTTATTAGTACAATATCCAATAAAAATGCATTTGATGGATTTGAAATCTAATTTTCTCCTAGCCTCTTTAGGAATATGAGCAAAGGCCTTGCATCCAAATATCCTTAAATGACTAAATTTAGGTTTAAAACCACAAAATGCTTCAACTAGTCTTTTGCACTCTAGATAGTTTGTAAGGGCTTCTACTTTTGACGTATACAACTGTATTAAGGGCTTCAGCCCAATTTTTTTAGAATGTCACTTACTTTTTTAACATACTATGAGCACATTGAACTAATGTTCTTACTTTCTCTCAGCTACTCCCTTTTTCTAAGGTGTATGTGGTACCTTAAATTGTTGCATAATTCCATTTTTATTGCGGTATTTGACAAAAATAACCTGAAGTGTACTCACCACCTTTATCTGATCGGAGAATTTTAATGCTATTTCCTATTTTCTTCTCAACCATACCCTTGAAGTCTTTAAAGTATTCAAAAACATCACTTTTATTTATTATAAAGTACACCCAAGTGTATATAGTGCTATCATCAATAGATATAAGAAAGCAATATGCTCCACCAAGTGACTTAGTTTGCACTGGACTTCATACATTAATGTGCACTAGTTCAAGTATTTCACATTTTGTTCTATTTTCATGCATAGGAAATTATTCCCTATGTTGTTTTCCTAGTGCACAACCTTCACTTTCAATGTGTTCACCCTTAATATTTGGAAGGCCTTCTACAATCAATTTCTTTTGTAGTAACATTAAGTCATTATGATTTAAGTGTCCATAACTTTGATGTCAAAGCTCTATATTTTAAATGCTTTTGATGCCAAATATTGATGTCCATTCTTAGTTACATCCAACTTGCATAATTCTCCAACTCTCATTCCTTTTGAAACAACCTCATAGTTTTCCTACACATCCTTTACCAGACAATGTGATTTCACAAATTCAACTTTTGAATGTTGATTTGTAATAGTAGAGACTAAAATTAAGTTATTTTTTAATCTTGGAACATACACCACATTTTGAATTTGTTTTTCTTGTCCATTAGGAATCATCACACTTATATCACCATATCATTTAATTTCATCTGATCTATTATCTCCTAAATAGATGTGTGCACCATTATTAAACTCATGATAAGTATCAAAACCAATCTCTTTTGCATGACATGTGGATTGATGCACCATAATCTATAAGCCAATTATTATCATCATCAATTTATGATGATAAAGCAACATTGAAAACAAATAATTTAAGATTTCTAAAATCATTACTAATTGTTTCATCTCTATCAGCATAATTTCCTGAATTCCTTCTTTGTTTAAATTTATTAGACCTTCTTTTCATGTAATTCTTCACAAAATGACCAGGTTTTCCACGGTAATAATGCAAATAATCTGTACTTGACTTTGAATTTGTCCTTTCTAAAGGTCACGGTGAAGGTGTACCTTGAAATGATTTTAGTTGTGGATTTTTGCCTTTATTTTTCTCCCATTATTCACCTTTGAAGGACTGCTTCCCTTTAGCCATCAATGCTAAATTTCACTTTGGATATTTTTGTTTAAGACTTCTTATCCACTCTTCTTTGTGCATTACTGTACCTGCCAACTCATCAAATGTAGGAGCCTTCTCTCTAGATCAATGACCAATGGTAAACATTTTATATTCATCAAACATTCCATTTAATGTCATATTGACCAAGTATGTACTAGATATTGTTTCAACAATGTGAGCTAATTTATCATTTACATCCTTAATTCTAGAAATAAAAATACTAACACATCCATTGTCTTCCATCTTAATTGAAATAAGCTTACTCTTTAAATACAATATTCAATTTTTAGTCTTCATCTCATACAATTTTTTGAGAGTGTCCCGTATCTCCTTGAATGTTTTACATTCTCTAATCTATGGAATAATGTTGTCCTTAACAGACATTTGCAAATTCACCTTCACTTTGTTTTCCCATCACTCCAAATATTGAATTGCAACATATGTGAGTTGAGGGGACATTGGCTTGACTTCAGCTTGAGACACAATCATCCATATATTGTAACCTTCCATCAAAGTTTGTAGCTTAAATTTCCAATTTGCATAATTTTCACCATCTAGCTTATTAGAGTCAAATAAATAAGATTACGCCAATACATTTGCCATGATACTAATCTTATGAAACCTCCAGTCTCTAAATACCAATAACTTTAATGACTAAATAATAACACCTTCTTCAATCACTTTAATGGCTTCGTAATCACAAATAATAACACCTTCTTTGACTAATTTTACTTAAATATATATCTTTATTTTATATATATTATATATAATATATCATTATATATATATTATATAATATTAATATATATATACTATATATTATTATATATATATAATATATATTATATTATATATAATAAAAAAACATCATTCTCTGCCATGGCCACACAAGTTCATCAATCCTTTAAAATAACTTCATAAAAAACAAAACCAAAAATAATTTTCCCAAATCACAAACCACAACCTTGAACGATTTTTTTCACAAATTCCAAACATAGCGTGGGATTAATAAACACGAGTGCAGTTACACATTCCAAACTTGACCACAACTCTTTTTCACAAATGCCATTCAAGATTATTAACCCTTACAAGATCTGTTTATTTAAATATGTGAGCACCACTAAAGATCAACATAAGTGATAACCTGGTGGTGAACGAGTTGGCACTCAACAAGGACTCCACCTCATCGCACCTAACCCCTGGCACTCTCAAACTACTCCGTGCGACATAACCGCCACCTGCGCGCTGTTCTGAAACCATTTTCTCTGATGGTGATTAGACCTGTTCAACCGTGGCAACATCCATGGCATGATCACTGAACTGCTCCACTGTGGATGGAGGTTCCCTCTATCTGCAATGCTGGACTTCACTTGTGCCATCAGACTTGGCTGTGTCCACACTCCAATTCCATTACACTTTGTAATATATTTGTGATATTTTATGGTTAACCTCTAAAAACTCCATCTTTTTACCATGGTTTATGGTTTGTTATATTCACCATTCAAGATGATTTTACACTATAGTGACATATATATAGTTTTTAATATAAGGTTTGACATTTGAAACTATGCCACCATGGTATTTAGGTTTTTAATATATAGTTTTGACATGTATATTGTAACCCATATACAACCATAGTTTGTAAACCATATATTTGTGCCCCCTTTCAATATGGTTGTAAACGATAGCTATGAACCTTAGATTAATGTGTTAGGCATAGGCTTAATACTCACCATGTAGATAAATGTCCATCATAGTATTTAGGTTTTAGAACCCAAAATCTCACCATGTGCCCAAAATAGACTTTGACTTCACCATTGCCACGTGTCGAGCTACATGAACGCCACATGGCCAGCAAGGCCCCTTTTGTACCTATTCACTAGAAACTTCAATGGGAAATTTCTCCTTCATATGGAGGCCAAATGAGAAACTAAAGGTACTGCCTGATTCAGTGTGATGAGCTCTACAACTTTGCACTATTTATGGGAATAATTGAGACCTTTGAACATGGAGAAATTTGAGGATCCTATTGGATCATTCATCTCCACTAGAATCTTTTGGACCACCAAAAGTTTGGTTTTAAGTAGACATGAGGTGAAGGTACAACATCCTCACCATTTCAATCTCCATCCAGCTTGCTTTGCGTAGATTCATGCCTTTGAGTCTCACTCGATGATACTTGACATCTCCATGCCTTGAAGTATGGACCTTCCTTTTACCTTTAGCTTTTATCCTTACTCTGTTGATGTAAAGCCATACTTGATCATCAACCTAAAATTTATGATCCATCTTATGCTTATTATGGAACATTTTGAACCTGTGAACTATTTTATTCATCTGAAAATAGAAAAAAATTTGTAGTTGTGCCATTTCCTTGCCTACACCAACATGGCCTGAAGCAACAGAAGAATGTGCTTCCATGATCACATGTCTTCTTTCTCCCTGTGGTATGCACAACTTGCCAAGATGGTAAAATAACCTACTATGAACATGGTAATTTACTTCTTCCACCTGAGCGCCATGAGTTAGTGATTCACAAACGTCTTTGAAAATAGTATTTGCAACATATTGTTCTATATAACTTTCATGTGCTAAAGAACTATTTTGCAAAATAACTGAAACAAGCAAAGAATATTTTGACAACATATCAACTACTTTCTTTGTTGTACCTTTCTTATAATTGGATTCTAAGTGGACCTTCTGCAGAAAACCCATCCATGTATAATATCGAGACTAATGCAACTTAGTTTGAGAATGAAGGTATTGAAGTTCCTGATGATCTATATGAATCACTATTTCTTTGACCATTAAGTAATGTTTCCATCATTTAACACTTTCCATTATTGCACATAATTCTTTAACATAAGTTGTATAATTTGCAACAACTTTAGAGAATTCTTGAGAATGAAAAACAAATAGGCTTTCCTGTTTGCAATAAAACTGCACTCATTGCACACCTACTAGCATCAATTTCTATTTCAAATGACTGTTGAAGGTCTGGTGGAGCTGCTACAATTTTCTTCTTTAGAGTATCACATGCTTTTTGTTGTTTTCTTCCCCACTGAAAGGAGACCTTAAAACTTGTTAAATCATGAAGTGGTGATGGAATAAAAGAGAAATGAAAAACAAACTTCCTCCAACACTGATTTTCACCCACGAAATTTCTAACTTCTCAAGATGAACTGAAAATAAGAATATCATCCAGATAGAATATGATAAACTTATCAAGAAAAGAATGAAACACATCATTCATCACCGTAATTAAAGTCATTGGAGCATAGCATAAACCAAATGGCATAACCAACAATTCATAAAGCCCCTTTCTATTCTTACATGTAGTTTTCCAAACATCATTATCTGCAATACACATCTGAAGATAACAATTTCTTAAATCTAGTTTAATGACTAATATATGATACACGCCAATATTCAGAAGGGGTGCAACATATAGTAATTGAATCTCATGTTGTATTTCTTGTTTTGCAAGGCGATTTTTTGGTTATCTAAACAATTCTTCATAATAATATACAATTTCAACCAATTTGCCCTTAAACTGAGAATCACACCCTTGAAAAGCATCAAACTTGTCTTTAGGCTGGTTTTTGACAATCATGAGAATATACCTTTTACTTGAGTTTATTAACCTTTTCAAATGACTGGCATTGATTAAATCCAAATTTGTCTTACTTCTGTGTGCCCTGACAATGTATTTAATTCCTTCTTTAAAAATATGATACTTTTTCTCCCTTCTATGAAAAACGATATGTCTATCATAAAGATACAGACTACACAAGACAACCCCACATATATTCAGAGGAATCACATGTATTTCAACATCATCAACAAAAATAATTGTAATTGCAAGATTTAATCGAAATTGTTTTGTGACATGCATCTAAGTGTTTTATTTCAACCATCCTAAAGGATAAGGTTTTTGATCATTTTTAATTTTGATTTCCAATTTTCTTATTGGTTCCTCAGATATTAATTTTGCTTGTGACCCGTTGTCAAATAATGTGTCTATCTTAGTGTGGTTGGAAATATTCCTTATGGGAAAAAGTTCACCCCTCTTCTTTTCATCAATCACATTATTAGTCTTTGAAGATGATGCAAAGTAAGTAGAACTAGAACTAGCTTCAGAAAGTATACATGTTAGACTCATGGCAATAATCTTATGTTTGTCACTAGAGTCAAATCCGAAATCTTATTGGATTGCAGCATTAGACTTCATTTCATCCTTCTCTTTAATCAACTTCTTTGTCTTAAGTTCAGGATGAAGCTTCCAACAATTGGAGTCATCATGTTTGACCCTTTGACAATGAGTACAAGTAGACCTTTCTCCTTCTTAGCTGTCGTTGATTTCTTTCCTTTCAACTTACCCTTTCCTTTGCCTTCTTTGGAGTCTTTGTTCTCTAACTACTTGAATGGTTTCCATTGAAAAGGTCTACCACCTAATTTAATATGAATAACTTTCACACAAAATTCATCAAATTCAGTTGGATTAAGCAAAAGTAATATACGTTGCAAATAAGAATGTAAACTTCCAATATACTTTAACAAAGTTTCTCGTGTGTTTACAAGAACATCAAGTGCTAATGCATTTTTCCTTAATTTCTCTGTAAACACTTCCACACTCTGTCCTTTGTCTTGCCTCAAATGTTTCCAATCTATTAGAACGTGTTGCATATATCCTAAAGGATAGAACTACTTTCTAAGAGCCTTAATAAACTTAGACCATGAAGAGATAATTTTACCTTTATGCTTCAAATTTGATTGAGTTTTACTTTCCCACTAGATCAAAGTTATTCCCCCCATTCTAATTGTAGCTACTGAATTTTCACATAATCATCAACAATATTCTGAATTCTACGATATACTTGAAGTTGTTTAATCCAATTATCTAACTTTTCTGGATGCATTCCACCATCATATATGGGAGGTTAAATTTTAACATCAAGCTTCTAGAAAGGATATTTTTTATGTTTCCTCTTTGATTCAGATTCTGAATCCAAACTTGAATGATCAGAAGATGAAGAGGAAGAAGATGAAGATGGAGGAGAATGAGGTTCATTACCATCATCTTTTTCGTTGCCCTTTTTCACTTTCGTGGCTTTAGAAGATGAAGTTGCATCTCTAGTATTCTTGTCTTCACAAAGCTTTGCAATCATCCATTGCATATTAAGGAACACCTATTGAAACTATTCCTCGCTCTTTGTTCGAGGAGTTTCTCCTTCGTTTTCACGTGACATATTTCGAATGAATTTCCTCTTTCCAATATCTGGATTTGTCTCTTCAAGTTTCCCTTCTCCACATCGCAAACTGGATCTAGTCAACATTCACATTGGGAAATATCCTTCTTAAGCATGATAAACCTCTCTCTGATACCAAAATATGGTTTGAAATTGACACGATTGATTGTTTGCGCAGTTTCACCAACATTAACCAAGGTTTCATTTATGTGAATAAAAGAGGGAAATTAAGCTGTTAATATGCCTTAACATCAAAATTTGAGCGTTGAAATGAGAATGAACGAAAACAATAGAATACGTAAACACAAGAAACATTTTTGACAGAGGTCATCCCTCCTGGACTATGTCTTGGAGTTTGCTTCCAATGGGCACCCATTATATTAGGAATGCTCTAAAAAATTTTCTTTACATGGAATTTCACCAAATTGATCTGTGCATTTAGGCACTGCTGGTTGTTGTAAAAAACAAGGCATTTGCCTCTGCTTTCCAATGCATGTATCTGTTCTCAAAAAGGTCCAAGGATGGAAAATATATGCTCAAAAGAGCATCTGTAGGCACACACAAATCCATGTTCAAAGTTTCATTGTTCAACTCCCCAACCTCTAGCACACTCGCAAACATTTTATAATGCCTCAGGCAAGTTCTAGGTTCAAACCTCCCGGTCTCTGCATGGTATGTAGTTTGTGGTTAGGTGGACTACCTATTACATTGTGTAAGTAAAAACTTAAACAAAGTGCATCATATGGTATGGTGCATTAATTATATGGTATACAAACCATATATATTTGTAACACAGTCCATAAAACGGGTGCATAGTATTAAACAAAAAATATGTGGTTAATGAATTACAGTGGCAGTATCAAACTTCACCCAGTGGCACGTTTGTAAAACATTATATTTTGTTGTGTGAATAGTGATAACCCAATGGTCAACATAAATCCTTGACCTCGTGACATGGCATTTGCATCGGAAGTGAACGCTTGGTGGTCAACAAGGACCCCGGTGGTCTCGACAAACTCTGTGCCACATAGACGCCACCAGTACGTTGTTCTACAACCGTTTGCTTTGACGTTGACTAGACCTATTCAGCAGTGGCAGAAACCGTGGTATGAATCAAATGAGTGAATACAAACATGTATGTTCAAGCGTTTAAGTGAGACTAAAGTGAAGTGAAAGTGAATGAGTGAATTGTTAAAGAGAATAAGTTCAAGAACATAAGTGTAAGAGTAAGCGTAAGAAAAAAATGAGTTAAAAAAAGCAAGTATAAATGTTGTAATTCATATCTATTTACTATAAATGATATCATTTAGATTTTCAAATAGAAGAAATTGTTAAATTACTAGAAATATAGAATACTTCTTTAAGACAACACTATCTTCGTTCAAAAAAATACACTCAAGTGAGTGGTAGCTTGTTTGAAAGTAACCCAAGCTCAAGTCAATTTTCTTCAAACTTATATTCAACTTGTTGAAAATAAATTTCAAAGAAACAATTTTTAGTGTTCTGAACTAGTAGTAGTTGATGACAAACCTCTTTTCAACTTGGAGCCAAAAGACTTGGGAAGAGGCTTATAACATTTCCGGATAGGAAGTTTAAGACAATTTGGAAATGTTTAAGATAAAACTTGTTGTTTCTTAAGTTCTATATGAAAATAGTCTCATAAACTATAATGAGGGAGGCTTGCCTTGTGTATGTGGGCATGTGTATTTGTGAACACAAGCCAACTCATCCATTTAGATAAACCTTATGGTATATCATTTATATATGAAAATAGTCTTATAAACTATAATGAGGGTTTCCTTATGTGTATGTGGGCCTCTATATTTGTGAAGACAAGCTAACTCTTCCATTTAGATAAACACATACAACCTTAGGATATATCATGGAATTAATAGTGGGATAGAAAAAAATACACTAACACCTACAACTTTAGTGTATAGATCAACATGGCATCTTGTGTCCCAAAATCTAATTTTGTAATGACATTTTATTTACTAAAGACATTGTTATGATATTTTTTACATAGATTACATTTGTAATTATAGTATAATAGTAAAGGAAATTTATTTTTAAGTCAAATAGTTGGCTAATTTTAAAAGTTATGGATAACTTTGCTTCTAGTTTTAATTAAAAAACCTAATTCTCTTCTTCAAAAATACCTAAAAAAAATATTTGTACCATAATTTGACAATATTCATATATATATAAACCTTTTAATAAATATATATGTGAATCTCCAAAGTTATTTAGCATTTAAGAAAAAATTACATATCTTTATACTCATACTTGTTACTAACAACATTCACATTAATATCTAAATATACATCCAAAAGTACATATTTAATAAAAAAATCAAACCTTTAAATATAAGCGTATTTTTATATATTAATAAAATAATATATTAAATAATTATTAGTTATATATTAAATATAAAAATAGTAATCGATTAATATAATTATATATGAGGAATGATAAATATAATATAACTAAACACTCATATTGATATTCCAATCTACATTTGCATTAACAAATATATATTTTGATAAAGGGAGAAAGAACACATTGAAGTAATATGTGTATTTATATATACTTATTTATTTATACTAAATACAGTAGTATATTAAAATAATTATTATATATATTTATTTAAATATAAAAAATTAATATATAATAGTAATTAACCAAAACAATTTCCTTTGGCCACAATTACTAAATTCCGTCCACATATGTAAAAATGAACTTAATGCACATGCACTTTTCTTCTTATGCACCTCTAGTAAATACTCAATTCCTTTTATAAAAGTGAATTTCAAGTCACGGGATATAAAACTCAAGCATGTAGGCTTAGTTTTCAACACAACATTTTATGGGAGAGAATCATTTTATGTAATACATTGGGTTAGAACTTACTATTTCGTGCATGTTCATATATTCTCCAGGTGAGGGTGGCATAACACAAATCCAACATTTGATTCACAACACCAATAATGCGTTACTTACAACCTTGGTAATCTCATTCAAGGTGATATATATATTATTCAGGTTGCGAACATGATCTTCTGATCGTTTACCACTCCGGGTTGTCGTCACGGTAGCAGGGTCATTAATAGAGGAACTCTCGAGAAGGCGGTTGGGTTCTTGCTATCTGGATTTTTTGATCTGGGGATTCGGGAGAAGATCCACGACCCAGAAAAGTAAGCGCTCGATTGAACGACGGTCGTAAAATATAACAGTTACAGTTAATTGCTTAGCCCATTGCAACATACCATTGTGCATTGTTTCATCTTTTGCCTACAAGTTGTCGCTCTGCAACCGCAAAGAAAGTTTATCAATGGCGTAAACCAACATCACGGCACACACCCTATGAGGTAGGATTTTGAAACACTTCCTATCTGAGAGGTTTGCAGGGCTTTTAGTTCTTGTTGCTTCTGTTATCTTTCATCTTTTTTCCTCTGACTCAATCCTTCCAAAATTTTAGCAATCCTCTCAAAATTTTAGCAGGGTGGCGAGGTGTACAGGGTCGAACCGACCTTCATGGGACGCTCAAGTAAGTTTGGACGCTCAATTTTTATTTGTTTCGAGATTTATCTTCCACAATGCCGAATCTAATTCTACAATTATCATCGTGCCTATACATGCACGATCCACGACCATGTAGTCATTCCTTTTACTCTATAGATCTTTGTAGAGATATTTTCCCTTAAGGGGTTTCAACGCTATCTGATAGATGATTTTTCGTTTATTTGAGTAGAAATATTATTTATTACTTTTTATTAGCGGCTAGATTTAACTTATAATTTATTTCGTTATGTGTTACTGCTATAGACCCTAGCTCCGCACACCCTAGATTCCATTTTTCATTCCTAGCATGTTGTCTCCACAAGTAAAGGTTGTGGCTCCTCTTGTTTCAAATGTGATTATGCATTCAATGACCTATTTTACATTGGAAATGTTGTGGCTTTCACATAATATGCTCAGTTGCACAACTAGAGTTTAGTTTTCCTCTTGTATGTAAATTATGAAGCTTTTTACACTTTAAACTTCGAATATGCCTTTCCAAGACTTAGTTGTTCATTTTGTTTCCTTTGTCTATAACCCCATGATGGTATTTATAACTACAAAATGTTGCTATATAAAACCCTTTGCCCAACATTTTTTTTAATTCATGCACAATTGCACGATTTTATTTCTTATGAGGTTACACATTTAACTCTCTTATGTACAGTTTCTGAGTTTAAGAAGCTTCATGATAAAGGTTGCCCCCATGGAAGGGTTTAATGTTGAACGATTTCTCTAGCTCATTGTTAAATGTGGATGTTTTACTAACTGAAGTAGCATATACAAATCTGATTGTGAAATGAAAAATAATTGACCTGATAACAGTGATTCACCCCCCCTCTCAGTATTATTTCCAACAATTGGTATCAGAGCAGGTCCTTCAGAAGAAGCTTTATCGCTTGGAGGAACGTCTATCATCATGAGAAACTATGAAAAAGAGGCATCTATCAGGCTACCAATTTTTGATGGGAGCAACTTCGTTTATTGGAAGGTAAGAATCACAGCCTATCTTCAATCTCTTGGTACAAAAGTTTGGGATATCATGGAAACAGGATACACATTTCCATCAGCAACTCCTACAGATACGCCTGGTAAGAAGCAATATGAAACAAATGCGGAGGTTGTCAATACTCTATTAGCAAGTTTATCTCAATTAGAATTCTTCAAGGTTATGCAGGTCAAAACTACAAAAGAAATATGGGACAAGATCTTTCTGAGCTATGAAGTAGATGATCAGGTAAAACGTGAAAAACTACAAACTCTCAGAATTCAATATGAAAATCTCAAAATGCACAATGATGAAAGTGTGGCTAATTATTTCTTACGTATAGATGAGATTGTTAATCATATGAAGAAATTGGGTGAAGAAATAAAAGAAGTTACCTTGACTGAAAAGGTTCTAAGATCTTTGTCTTGTAAGTTTGAATCAAAAGTTTCTGCCATAGAAGAAAAGGAGAATCTACAAAGCATTACCATGTCACAACTGCACGAAATCCTAACTGTTTTTGAAATGAGAAAAGGGGGACCATCAGACAGGAGAGAAGTTGCATTCAAAGCTTTAGGAAAAGGAGATTACAATGAGTCAGGACATATGTCAGAAGAAGAGGAAGAATCAAACTTTGTCAAGAACCTTCAACGAGGTTCTGGAAGATTTAGAGGTAAGCTACCTTTCAAATGTTTCACTTGTGGAAGAGTCGGTCATTATGCAACCAAGTGTCCTCATAAAGATAAGCTTGACAAAGGTAAGGAACCAGTTATATGGAACAAAAAATAGAATGTAAATAAGAAGAGCTATTATACACATGAAGACAATGATGGATTTTTAATTAGTGATGAAGATGAACAATGTAATGATTATAGAATTTTGATGGCATTTTAAGATGACGATTTCTTGGATGCTATAAATGAAGATGATCTCTATGAAGAAATTTCTAAACTTAAAATCTGTTTAAAAGAAAAGAGTATGATCATAGATACTCTGACATTCCAACTTTCTGAAAGGGAAAAACATAATGAAAAGTTAGAATGTGAAGTTGTGGGACTTAGAAAAGATATTGAGAAAACAAAAGCTATTAATATTAGATTTTCTAAAGGATCTAAAACTTTATATGAGATTATCAAAGTGCAGCGTTCTCCTCTAATCAAGACAGGTCTTGGATATTCTAAAGAACCATCTCAAGAAAAAAAGCCATCCACCTCCAAAAGTTATCTAGATGCAGCAAGGAGAAGTGAACAAGTAAATCAGTAAGTAAATCACGGGCAATCTACTTCAAGGACGAACAGAAGTTACAACCAATCGCAGGTAAATCATTCTCAATTTGCCTATGGAAACTACAATCACCTATATTGTAGGTTTGATAATCATAGGAATTTCTTCAATGGCCAATGTTTCTCTTGGCATAACTTTGGACACAAAGCTGCTCAATATGTTGCCTACAAAACCATCATGACTAGAGATGCACGAAATCAAAGGAGTGTGACTAGGATCATGAAAAGGACCTACAATAACTTTTCTGCTCTTGAAAATGAAATAGAATTTTCTATTTGTAACAACTTCAGTCATGAAGAGTCTGAATGCAGGAGTAGGTTTTGGCAAACAGCTCAGAAGGAGCAAGCTTCATTAAGTCCCAAAACATGGAGAGAGAAAGAACCACAACCAGAAACATGTGGTATAACCTTATATACAGAACGACAGGAAAATCAGTGGTACATCGACAGTGGATGCTCAAAACATATGACAGGTGATAAAGAAAAACTTTAATCATATAGTGCCTTAGAAAAGGAAAGGAAGGTCTCATTTGGAAATGATACCCCTGCCCTCATAAAAGGTAAAGGTTTTGTTCTTTTGAAAGAAAAGGTCAAATATGGAAATGTTATGTATGTTGACGGATTAAAGCATAATCTATTAAGTGTCAATCAAATGTGTGATCAAGGAAATGAGGTAATATTTCGATCAAATGGATGTATTGTTCGTGAGCTTGATACAGGAGAAATAGTGATCAAAGGCAAAAGAACTCCAAATAATTTATACATACTCAAGGGAGGACAACAACAATGCTATCTAAGTAAGAATGATGAACACTGACTATGGCATAGAAGATTGGGGCATCTAAGCTTCTCTCAGATAAGGAAAGCATGCAAATATCAGGCAGTTCGTGATCTCCCTAACATTAGAATTCCATACAATACAATACAAAAATCATGTCAGTTTGGCAAGCAAACCAGAACTAATTTCCTTGAAAAGGAAGGATCAGCTAGTAAGCCACTTGAACTTGTCCATATTAATGTATGTGGTCCATCCAGGAAAAGGTCACCTCGAGGAGAAGAATACTTCATATTGTTCAATGACGAATTTCCGAGGATGTGTTGGATAGGACTTCTGAAGCATAAAGACAAAGCTTTCAAAAAGTTCAAAGCATTCAAAGCCTTGGTTGAAAACAAATCAGATCGCAGAATCAAATGCCTCAGGTCTGATCAAGGAGGGGAATTTACCTCGGAAGAATTCTTCGATTTTTGTGAAGAACATCGAATAAGAAGGGAATTCTCTATGACAAGGACTCCTCAGAAAAATGGAGTAGTAGAAAGGATGAACAGAACCATTCAACAAATGGCTCGTGCTATGCTTGATGAGTCTGGAACTCCTGCAACCTTTTGGGGTGAAGCTGCATTTGTTGTCGTTACTATTCTCAACAAGACAAACGTCTGGGTAAATAGCACTCAGACTCCTCATGAACTTTGGTATGGTAAGACATAGTATAGTATCCATATGCTTGTTAGACATCATCTCCCTCAGATGTTGAATTTGATCCCTTATTTTAGATATACACATATAGTATGAGGCTATTCCTTCTTCTTTTTATATCCTTATCTTGTAGAGTTCTTTCCTAAATGAGAGAAGTTCTCGTGTAGTGTTTATGGAAATCAACTCTACCAGTTTGTCATATATTTATTGTTAAGTTTCAAGTTTAGATACAGATGGAATGAGGGGATCCTTTATGGATTCTATGAAAATCCTTTGAGCCCTTACTTCCCCTTTCATATACCTTGCATGTGCTTTAGCATATTGCTTTGGGAGTTTAGCGATTGAGCCCTTAACATGGTCCATGAAATCAATTTGTATGAGGTTTAGACCTGACCTTTTCTTCTATGCAAGAAATTTTGAAGCCCCAACCACGTTGTTGCTTTCCTTACAAAAAATAAATTTTTACAGATTCAAATGTAGACATAAATATACTTACTTGAGAATATGCTCCTTAAACCTGCTACCTTCTTGAATTTGATGATGTTATGGAAAAATTAAAAACTTCATCTTACTGAAGATGTTTTTCTTCAAGAGTGATCCTTGACTATAAAGAGAGGGAGATCACTTTGGATCATTTGATGATGATGGTAGCATCCTTAAACTTTCTTCTCTTAGATCTGTAGACTTAAATTTGCTTTGATTCATAGATCTCTTCAGCTTCAGTAGGGGTATGGTATTTTTGGCCTCTTTCCTTGATCATTACTTGAGAGAGGATCCCAAGAATTCTTTTAGTGTAGACTTTTTCTTTGACCGATCGAGGTTTTTGACACTTCCTTCAAGAAGATGATGTAGACCTTGTCTTCAAAATTCCTTGAGAAGGAGATGATCTTCTAGATTCTTTGATGTCTTTCCAGAACTTTTTTCCTTGAGTGCTTGAGTGTCCCTTATTGAGTTGGTCTTCCTTGATGTGTCACCATAGCTCTAATACCATGTTGAGAGATCTCGGTCAAAGATATTAGACGATTTCTCTTATAATGATAACTTCCTATGAGCAATTTTTACTTTTCTTAATTAGGTTCTTCTTTTACTTGATTACTATTATGTGTTCTTCATCAAACAACTACCAAACCATAAAGAAAAATAAGAAGAAGGAAAAAAAAATGTGGGTGATCATCTAGGGCCAAAATCTCTCCAATCTTGAGAGGAAAACCCAAAATAATTCTTCTTCTTATAGAATCTTCAACTGATGGGTTCCAAGACCAAGACCCTTGACCTACTAAATTCTCCAAGACCAACTTACAAGGATTCCTTAAATAAATTCTTCTTCCTCGAGTCAATGATAGTCAAACTGATTGTTTCACCAAGGATATTGGCTTCTCTACAGAATTCAATAATGTTGGTTCAAAAGTGCAACTCATGGCTTCTTCAGATACCCTAGTTACAACATATGTGAGGGACCAACACTAATTTTGTCCTTTGATTCCCTTCACTTGGATGGAGTCTCCTTATTCTACAATTCGGCTTGTATTCATGACTTTCTTTCCTCCTTAATTTAGCCTCCTAAGATGGAAATGATAACTTTGGCTTCTTCTATAATAGAGAACACTAGTGTTCCTCACACGTGTGAAAGGAATTTTCCTAAAAAATATCATAATTACTTTAGCTTCTTCCCTTCTTTTCATTTTCTTGATGGGACGCTTGTTCTCTTGTGTTTGTCACACTTTTTCTCCTATTTCAGATGATTGATTGAGTGCATTTCAGGTGAGGCCAAGTCCTCTATATATACTATAGTATTCCCATGAATGAAGTTGACTTGTGCAATTGTGTAATGTGACATGCTCTTCTAGAATGATCTCCATATTCTTTTGAGGGCCGACTTGAAATAGTACTTGTGACATTGTCTTGGAGGGTTTGTGACACAAATAAATTCTCCTTTTACAATATATATAATATGCCCAAATGGGTCTTCAATCCATGACAATGACTCAATAGACCTTATGACTTGATGACTAAACCTAATAGCTCATAATGGGAGCTTTATCTATAAAATAAAATTCCTTAAGAATGAAACCCATGACTCAAGTATAACATAAACAAAAAAATTTTCCTCTTTGCATCAATTATATAAAATTTTGATTACATGTCTTTATGAAGACTGAACCTAGTTACATATTTCAACACTCTTGGGAAACTGGGTTTTGCCCATTTTATTTGATTTCGTCATTTTTATACTACAATTATTTGTTTGTTGTGCAGTACTGTAAATCTCCAATTAACATTGGGAAAAATAATAGTTTTCCATCATTTATTTTTATCTAGGGCATTTTCAACTCTCAGGTGTCACCTTTAGTTTGGCACTAAATCGGGTTTATCACAGGAGTTTCCAAGAATTGTCATGGAGGCTACTCCAGATACGTTCTCTCTCTTTTCTTTTACTCAACATTCATTCCTTTGGTATTTTGTTGTCTCTTGGTAACTCTATTTACCTTTTATGTTTTTTCTTCTACCTTTCCCCTTGTTTGTTGTTCATCATGGGCGAGGAGGTTGTAAATTTCTGTGAAATGATGCCGAAACTCTGTGAAATGAAGCTGGCACTAATCCTCTTCAGCTATTACCTTCAGGTGATCCTCTTACCCTATCGACCCATCATGTGTATGTTGATTGAATTTATATACTTAAGAATTCCTATGATATTTCATACCTTGTCTCTAATTAAGTTTGTGTCAAATGTTTTATTGTAAAAGGTTCTACATTTTATATACCTATTCTTCAATAATTCTAATTTTAATTGGGGTCTTGGTTTTTTTTCTTTTTCCAATTATAATAGCATTGTCCTTTTTCCAATGAACTCAAGAAAGTGCCTTTCATATGGGAATCTAACTCTCTTCCTTGTTTGGTTGTTACACACCTTCTTAAGGCGATTATGCATTCACCTTTCAAGTATACATATCTTTTGTTTATTCTCTAAAATTTTACCCAACCTTTTTGTAATGAAATTTCCTTACACAAGGGGTCTTCTAACCCTTGCTCCTCTCCTCATCTCCTCTACATACATGTCGCTCCATTCATACTCATGATTACACACCAAAGTATTTTGTTTTTGATTCACAGTGGATTGATTTTCTTTCATCAGATGCGTGCTTCAGGTCGGCAACCATTTGTTTGGAATTTCGTCCTGCTTCTTGATATCTGCAATCTACTACAAATATAGTTTCTTTATTTCCTTTTTTCTTGTAGTGAAGTGATATTTTTTTTAATTTTAAGTTACATTTCTAGAATGGGCCCTCAAATGCCATTTATGATGCACAAACGACTGAATCTTACTATTGTTAATTTATAACACTCTCTGTGACATTATTCCATATACAAAATACAATATTTAGTTGGAAATATTTTTTTACAATGATTCCATGTGTTGGAAATGCTTGAAACTCATTTGGTATTTCAATATTAAAGTTCTTCGTTATGGAAATTACTCTATTTTGGAAAGGGTCGCATCCTAGTGACTCGTTGTATCTATTTGTTTATATTTTGGTTTCGAAGGAGTAACTAACATTGAATATTTTCCCGGTAAAGGGGTGTGTCTATTTCGACTCCCTCCATATGAAAAAAAATAACCTTTAATATGCTCTTACTATGTCTTATCGCTAGAGAGTAACATCTTTCAATTTGTAACTCCAAAAATTATTATCATAAGGTCTAGATTATTCTAATCTATATTGTGTATTTCATGTTATTTGTAACAATCCAAAAACTTGAGACGTGTTTCATACTATAAGCTATTAAATATTTCTAGGACTGTTTACTTTTTATATTTGATATAAATTGGTCGACAACTAAATCTAGTTATCCAAATCGGTATAGTCGAGAATATAATTTCTAATTTGTGTATACTATGTGTTTCCTTGCGGACAAAATATAAATTACCTATTCATACAACATCTGAAATTCTTTTCAACTCTGATATAAGGAGTGGCATTTTGGAAATAATATCAAAGCTACATCTTTGGTTTCCAAAAGATCCTAAATTATACCAAGTGTATATATGCTTGACTAGTTGGTTCCCTTAACTCGTTGCGTTGAACTACTCATTATCAATTTGGTCATTCTACCATACCCTATATCATAGAATTCACACAACATTTTTTTAAGGTAATGGTAGCGTAAAACAATGTGAGTTGAAGCGAGACTACCCCACCCTCTGATCCTACAATAACACCTAACTCCGGTTGTTTCCGATCTATTTTCAACCTCCACACTTTTAAGGGGAAATGGTATATACATAGAGATAAAGAGAATTTCCCCTCTAAACCAAAATAAGTGCAGTTAGAATCATACAATATCAAGCCTCATACATGAAACTTAATTAAACACATAGAAGAAACTCACAGATAAACAAATAATTTAGACACAATATGCAAAGAAATATCATATGTTGCATGTATGTTTTCCTTGTGTTATTCTGTCTTTAATTTACTTCTTTATGTGCACATATAATAAACACATACATGCAGAACTTAAATCTAAACAGATGTTCTAACTGTGTACGGTGATGGAATTACACTTGGGAAAAAACACACTATGCTCCCAACCATGAATTGGTTCACCAGTTTCCCGGAGCTCAAATACGCTTGTCATAGGAGTCAACATTCTATGTGAATTCCATGCACTGTAATTTATAAATCTCCTTCTCTAGCAGATTTTAGCAATGTCCCACTTTTTGGGTCTACCAACCCAGTTGCCTAGGTTTTTTTTTTTTTCCAAAAATGTGCTTTTAATTTTTTCTTAAAGCTTGTCTTTCTCTCCCGCAATGCTTAGTGTCTTTCTCCAACTAAGTATTTAATACATCTTTCTCTCCCATCATATTAAATCTTGTTTATTATCTCCTACGGAATTTTAGGAGCCATTTAAGGAAGAAAAAAGAAATATGGATCTAAGCCACCACTAATGGTTTCCAAATCTTGTCAAGAATCTCTTAACTCCAATGTTTGTTTCCAAATTATTTTATAATTTTCTATTTATTAATAAAAACCTATTTAAGACATCACATTAACTTTATTGTTCACATTCATTTCAAACCCAACATAATGGTTCCAAATCTTGTCAAGAATCTCTTAACGTGTTTGTTTCCCAACTATTTTCCACTATTTTATTTATTAATAAAAATCTATTGAATAGATCACATTCACTTTATTGTTCACATTCATTTGAAACCCAACATGGCTTTCCAACCATAAAATTAAAAAAAAAAAACCAACTCTCAAAATAGGAAGACATTAACCAATGAAGAAAGGGGTAGTACAATATTTTTAAAAATAAAATAAAAATAAAAATAAAATATTCTCTAAATAAAAAAGTAATGGCCATATAAGAAAATACAAAAAGTTATTTTTAGTTAAAAGCATTATAAAACATCAACAATCCCAATTTCATTATGAAGTATTGTTGATTGTGTGAAGATAGATTTTCTATAGGCCAATATAGAGCAAGGCGTAATTTGTCTCATTGTGATGTATTGTTGATTGTGTAGAAACAAACATTTTATATACCAATATAAAGCAACGTGTAGTTCCCTACTCAACTTCAAACTGATACATATCATTTTAAAAATTAAAAAATAAATAAAAATTAGTTAATAAGAAAACCACATGCTCTAGAACAAAATGAATATTTAACATTTGGAATAAAAATAAAAAATATAGTGATTTTGGAATACCGAAATTTAATTTAATTTTAGAATACCAAAATTTAATTTTAATTTTAAGTTGGAATATGTATTGCATAGTCGAATAATTTCCATTCCAATGGGTGTTGCTGATATTGTACTAGGAGTAAAATGGTTACAATCTTTGGGGACAATAGTTTTTAATTCTCAATAATTTTTCTTAAATTTTTTTTTGGGAAGGAAAGGAATTTGAATTAAGGGGTATCACAGGGAAACTAGGAAATATAATCAGACCTAATGCCATGAAAAATATTCTGAAGAAAGAGAAACAAGGCGTAGTTTCCCAGTTATTCTCACTAGAGGTTCAAAAATAAAATCATATATTTCTCCAGATATCTAAAAAGCCTTGGACAATCATTCCAAGGTATTTGAGACTCTAAAAGGCCTCCCAACTATTTGTGATCATGATCATGCTATTAATTTTATTCCAAGAAGTGTTCCTCCAAATATCATACCTTACATATATCCCTATGCCCAAAAGAGTGAAATTGAACATATGGTTGCAGAAATTGTAGAGGTTGGTATGATTCAACCTATAGGAAGTTATTTCTCTACTCTAGTAGTATTGGTGCACAAGAAGGATGGAACATGGAGTATGTGTCTGGATTATCGGGAGAAGGATGGAACATGGCGTATGTGTCTGGATTATAGGGAGCTCGACAAGCTCACTATGAAAGATAAATTTCCCATTCATGTCATTGATGAATTTTTGGATGAATTACATGTAGCAATTTACTTCACCAAGAAGGATCTTTGTTTAGGATATCATCAAATTAGAATGAAGACTGAAGACATTCTAAAAGGGTCATTCATAATTCATGAGGGTCATTATGAATTTTTGGTCATGCCTTTTGGGCTTAGTAATGCACCTTCGACATTTCAATTATTTATGAATAATTTTCAAACCCTTCCTTAGAAATTTATTAGTATTATTTTTTGATGATATACTAATATACAACAATTCTTCGAAGGAGCGTGCTCAACATGTTGACATTGTGCTCAACTATTGGAGGAGAAACAATTATAGGAAAAATCCTCCAAATTTTTCTTTAGAGTATAGGAAGTGGAATATTTTGGATCATATTTTATCTCATTAGGGTGTTAAGGTAGACCCTAACAAAATTAAATCCATGAAGGAATGGAAAATCCTCACAACCATAAATCATCTTCGAGGATTTATCGTTGGCAGGTTATTACTACAAGTTTGTTAAGAATTATGGGAGAATAACAATATTTCTAACAACACTACTGAAGAAAGATGCATTTTCTTGGACTATGAAAGTGACTAAGGGCTTTGAACATCTTAAAGAGGAAATGTGCCGAGCACCAGTCTTAGCTACACCTGACAAAGTAAAAACCATTTTGTGGAATTTCATGCCTTAGGGAATATAATTGGTGTTGTTTTAATGCAAAAAGGAAGACCCATTTCTTTTGAAAGTCATCCAACCAACGGAAATTATTTACACAAACCTATTTATGGGAAAGAAATGTTGGAAATACTACATGCACTAAAGCAATGGAGACCTTACCTATTGGGAAGACACTTCAAGGTAAGAATGGATCATGATAGTTTTAAATATTTTTTGGAACAAATATTATCTTCAGAAGAGAAACAAAAATGGGTCACAAAGTTATTACGTTATGACTTTGAAATCATCTTCAAAAAGGAAAGCAAAATGTTGTTGCAGATTTACTCTAAAGAAAGAATGAGGATGTGGAAGCTTTTCTTCGTTCCATTTCTATTATCCAATATGATTGGATAATCGAAGTAAGGGATGAATGGAAGAATGATGCAGAGGTGTGGGCACTTATTCAAAAGTTGTAGCAATATCCTTATACATCTAATACGTTTAGCTAGAAAAATTATTCATTGTGCTAAAAAAATTCTTTTGGAATTTCACACCTCCCCCTTAGGAGGCCACTCAATATTTTTGAAAACTTACCACAGGGTCAAGAAGGAATTTTTTGTGATGTCCTTAAATCTAATATTTAGAAGTTTGTGGTAGATTTTTTGGTTTTCCAACAAAATAAAGTTGAGATAATTAAGACCCCGGGTCTATTACAACCTTTATCCATTCCAAGTCAGTGTTGGGAAGAGGTCTCAATTTATTTTATCATAGGTTTACCCAAATCTGAAGGAGATATTTTCATCATGGTGGTAGTTTATATACTTACCAAGTATGCACACTTTTGTGCATTATCTCATCCTTTTAAATCTAGTAAAGTTGCCATTGCATTTATGGAAACAATTCAAAAGATACATGGAAACCCAAATAGTATGGTAAGTGATAGAGATCCCATTTTCACTGGAAACTTTTGGACAAAATTATTTTCTTGTCTTGGTACTCAACTAGCTCAAAGCTCATCATATCATCCTCAATCTGACGGAAAAACTGAGATAGTGAATAAATGTTTGGAAGGTTATATTCTTTGCTTTGTATTGAATAAAAAACATAATGGGTCGAGTGGTAAACTCTAGCTAAATGGTGGTATAACACTTCCTTCCATACTGCAGCAAAAATGACCGCATTTATAGAACTTTATGGATATCATCCACCATCCATCACATCATCTTTAAGAGAAAATTCAAATGTTCAAGCAGTGGAAGATCACATCGAGCATCAACAATGAGTTCTCCAACTTTTAAAGGATAACTTCACTCGGGCAAAAAATCGAATGAAACAACAGGGAGATCACCATAGCAGTGAGAGAAGTTTTGATGTAGGCGACTTGGTATTTTTAAGGCTACAACCATACAAATAAATGTCCCTCAAGCAAGCTAAGAAGGATAATAAATTATCAGCCAAATACTAAGGTCCTTACAAGTTCTTCTAAAATATTAGTACTATGGCATACCAATTGGAGTTACCTACATCTTCCGGAATACGCCTAGTTTTCCATCTTTCATGCTTAAATAAGATTATCAGTGACAAGCTCCTATTTCAAGAAGTGTTTCCAAAACATGACGAAGAAGGGAAAATAATATTTGAGCTTGAAGAAATCATGGATGAAGGACCTAACAGCTACAAAATCGATTCATTTCATAGTACCTCATTATGTGGAAGAAGTTACCCCCTAAAGATTACACATGGGAGGATAAGAATTTTATACAAAAGCATCCATAACTACTCAAGCATTAGGACAACAACTTTTTGAAAGAGAGCGCCATGTTAGGTCCCTATAATAATAGTGTATTCCCCTTATTATTATTACTATATCCCCCTATTGTTATCGTTGTTCCCATGTATCCCCCATGTTGTTATTGTTGTGCCCCATAAAATCCCACTATTATTATTGTTGTGCCCTTAAATTATTACTATTATGTAGGATTTGGTTATATTTTTACCCCTTAAACTCATATATATACCAAGGAGAATATTTTTTAAGTCATTGATATCTTTTCTCTGAGTTGGTTGCATAACAAGTTGATCCTTTATTTTGATCATCCTCTTGAGGTAGATCATCCATTCATCATATCTTCAACCATATGACGTGACTTAATTTAAAATATGCATATATACCTCATTTCTTCCTTTAGGTCATCTAGACTAGCTTCAACAACTTCCTTGAATCAATTTGATCTGCTTCACTTTGTCATCACAGCATCATCCCATGAGTTCCCTATAAGTTTGGAATTCGTGATGAAACACTTTATTCTTCCAATCTATGAATATTCTAATTAAGATTCCAATAGAGGATCATGATTATACTCTTCCTTCAAATTCCTTTCTTGAATAATGCATGATGAGCTATATTCTATATGACTTTGTTCTTCCCTTTAAGTATTACTTATGTTTCTAATGAGGTTACCAAGAGCTACATCCTTCTATAGGTAATTTTCATATGCTTTTCTAATATTATGTCATGGGTTCATTGCTTTCAGTCATATTCATCTATGATTCCATAATGAATCCTATTATGATTGTAATGATTCCCACCATGATAGATATATTTTATGACAAAAAACTTGAGAATGGAAACTTGAAAAGAACTAGGCAAGGAAGACTATCCAAATCATAGTAGAGATCTTTTATTTCCTCTTTCCTAGATTTCTTATTTTCATTTTCCTCCATTTCTTCAGTAATATCAGCCTCTTCCCTTGAGCTTAGGACAATCTCTCTTGTAGTGCCCATAATATTTACATCCATACCATTGAACCTTTTCCATATTTTTTCTTCCTTTTTTGAGGAGAAAATTTTCCAAACTTTCCTTTTTGATTTTCCGTAGAAGCATATGCTTGAGTTGCTCATTTGATTGTACATCAATTTTTTCCTTCAAGCTAGTTTCTTCAATTTTTGGTAGTTACCACAGATATTTGAATGGAGTAGATTCCTTCTTCCCATAAATTCTTGATGTAAAATTAGCCCATTCATTTGGTAGTGCATTAGTACTATAGTATCCATATGCTTGTTAGACATCATCTCCCCTAGATGTTGAATTTGATCCCTTATTTTAGATATACACATAAAGTATGAGGCTATTCCATCTTATTTTTATATCCTTATCCTATAGAGTTGTTTCCTTAATGAGAGAACTTCTCCTATAGTGCTTATGGAAAACAACTCTACCAGTTTATCATATATTTATTTTGAAGTTTCAAGTTTAGATACATATGGAATGAGGGGATCCTTTATAGATTCTATGAAAATCCTTTGAACCCTTACTTCCCCTTTCATAAACCTTGCATGTGCTTTAGCATCTTCCTTTAGGAGTTTAGTTATCGAGCCCTTAACATGGTCCACGACCTCAATTTGTATGAGGTTTAGATCTAACCTTTTCTTCTATGCAAGAAAATTTGAAGCCCCAACCACCTTCTTGCTTTCCTTACAAAAATAAATTTTGACAGATTCAGATGTAGACATAAATATAATTACTTGAGAATATGGTCCTTAAACCTTCTCCCTTCTTGAATTTTATGATGTTACAGAAAAATTGAAAACTTCATCTTATTGAAGATATTTTTATTCAAGAGTGATCCTTGACTACAAAGAGAGGAAGATCACTTTGGATCCTTTGATGATGATGGCGGCGTCCTTAATCTTTCTTCTCTTAGATGTGTAGACTTAAAGTTACTTTGATTCGTAGATATATTCAACTTGAGTAGGGGTAGGGTATTTTTGGCCTCTTTCCTTGATGATGACTTGAGCAAGGATCCCAAAAATTCTTTTAGTGTGGACTTTTTCTTTGACTGATCTAGGTTTTTGACACTTCCTTTGAGAAGGTGATGTAGACCTTGTCTTCAAAATTCCTTGAGAAGGAGATGATCTTCTAGATGCTTTGATGTCTTTCCAAAACTTTGGTCCTTGAGTGCTTGAGTGTCCCTTATTGAGCTTGACTTCCTTGATTTTTCACAATAGCTCTAATACCATGTTGAGAGATCTCAGTCAAAGATATTAGAGGTTTTCTCTTATAATGATAACTTCTTGTGATGAATTTTTACTTTTACTAATTAGGTTCTTCTTTTACTTGATTACTATTATGTGTTATTCATCAAACAACTACCAAACCATAAAGAAAAATAAGATCAAGGAAAAAAAATGTAGGTGATCATCTAGGGCCAAAATCTCTCCAAGCTTGAGAGGAAAAGCAAAAATAATTCTTCTTCTTATAGAATCTTCAAGTGATGAGTTCTAAGACTAAGACCCTTGACCTACTAAATTCCCCAAGACCAACTTACAAGTCTTGCTTAAATAAATTCTTCTTCCTTGAGTCAATGATAGTCAAACTGATTGTTTCACCAAGGATCTTGACTTCTCTTCAGATTTCAGCATATTGGTTCAAAACTACAACTCGTGGCTTCTTTAGATACCCTAGTTACAACATATGTGAGGGAACAACACTAATTTTGTCCCTTGATTCCCTTCACTTGGATGTAGTCTCCTTCTTCTACAATTTAGCTTGTATCCTTGAGTTTCTTTCCTCCTTAATTTGGCCTCCTAAGATGGCAATTATAACTTTGGCTTCTTTTACAATAGAGAAAACTAGTGTTCCTCGCACGTGTGAAAGGAATTTTCCCAAAACATATCATAATTACTTTAGCTTCTTCCCTTATTTTCATTTTCTTGATGGGAGGCTTTTTCTCTTGTGTTTCTGACACTTTTTCTCCTATTTCAAATGATTGATAGAGTGCACTTCAAGTGAAGCCAAGTCCTCTATAGATACCATAGTATTCCCATGAAATAAGTTGAGTTTTTCTAGTGTGTAAGGTGACATGCTCTTCTAGAATGATCTCCATATTCTTTTTAGGGCCTACTTGAAATATTACTTGTGACAAGGTCTTGGAGGGTTTCTGACACAAATAAAGTCTCCTTTTACAATATATAATATTCCTAAATGGGTCTTCAATCCATGACAATGACTCAATAGACTTTATGACTTTATTACTAAACCTAATAGCTCACAATGGGAGCTTTATCTATAAAATAAAATTCCTTAAGAATGAAACCCACAACTCAAGCATAACATAAATAATTATATTTTTTATTCTTTGCATCAATTATATAAAATTTTGATTACATGTCATTATGAAGATTGAACCTAGTTACATTTTTCAACACTCTTGGGAAACTAGGTTTTCCACATTTTATTTGATTTCATCATTTTTATGCTACAATTATTCGTTTGTTGTGCAGTATTGTAAATATCCAATTAACATTGGGAAAACTAATATTTTTCCATAATTTAGTTTTCTCCAGGGCATTTTGAAGTCTCACGTGTTACCTTCAGTTGGACACTAAATTGGGTTTATCACAAGAGTTTCCAAGAATTGTCATGGCGAGTACTCTAGTTACATTCTTTCTCATTTTTTTTTTACTCAACATTCATTCCTTTAGTATTTTACGGTCTCTTGGTAACTCCATTTAGCTTTTAGGTTTCTTCTTCTACATTTCCCCTTGTTTGTTGTTCACGATAGGTGTGGAGGTCGTAAATTTCTGTGAAATGATGTCGAAACTCTGTGAAATGAAGCTGATACTAATCCTCTTTGGCTATTCCCTTCAGGTAATCCTCTTACCCTATCTACCCATCATGTGTATGTTGATTGAATTTATATACTTAATAGTTCCTATGATATTTCATGCCTTGTCTCTAATTAAATTTGTGTCGAATGTTTCATTGTAAATGCCTACATTTTATATACCTATTCTTTAATAATTCTAATTTTTAATTGTGGTCTTGGTTTTTTTTGCCTTTTGCAATGGACATTTATAATAGCATTGTCCTTTTTCCAATGGACTCAAGCAAGTGCCTTTGATATGGGAATCTAACTCTTTTCCCTGTTTGGTTGTTACACACCTTCTCAAGGTGACTATGCGTTGACCTTTCAGGTATACATATCTTCTCTTTATTCTCTGAAATTTTACCCAACCTTTTTACAATGAAATTTCCTTACAAAAGGGGTCTTCTAACCTTTGCTCCTCTCTTCATATCCTCTAGGTACACGTCGCTCCATTCATACTCACGATTACAAACCAAAGTATTTTATTTTTGATTCACAGTGGATTGATTTTCTTTCATCGAATGCATGCTTTAGGTCGGCAACCATTTGTTTGGAATTTCATCCCGCTTCTTGATACATGCAACCTACTACGAATCTGGTTTCTGTTTTTCCTTTTTTCTGGTAGTCGACGGACATTTAAAAAAAAAAATTAAGTTATATTTCTACATTGGGCACTCCATTCCTTTTTATGATGCAAAAATGACTAAATCTTACTATTGTTAATTGATAACACTTGCGGTGACATTATTCCATATACAAAATACAATATTTAGTTGGAAATATTTTTTTACAATGATTCCATGTGTTGGAAATGTTTGGAACTCGTCTGGTCTTTAAATATTAAAGCTTTTCATTATGGAAATTACTCTATTTTGGAAAGGGTCGCACCCTAGTGACTCGTTGTATCTATTTGTTTATATTTTGTTTCTGAAGGAGTAACTAACATTGAAAAAAAAATTAACCTTTAATATGCTCTGACTATATCTTATCGCTAGAGACTAACATCTTCCAATTTGAACTCCAAAAATTATTATCATAAGATCTAGCTTATTGCAATCTATATTGTGTATTTCATGTTATTTGTAACCGTCCAAAAATTTGAGACGTATTTCATGTTATAAGGTATTAAAGATTTCTAGCACTATTTACTCTTTATATTTGATATAAATTGACCGGCAACTAAATTTAGTTATTCAAATCGGTACAACCGAGAATATAATTTCTCATTTGTGTATACTTTGTGTTTCCTTGCGAACAAAATATAAATATTCTATTTATACAACATCTGGAATTCTTTTCAACTCTGATATAAGGAGTGGCATTTTGGTAATAATATCAAAGCTACATCTTTGGTCTCCAAAAGATCGTAAATTATACCAAGTGTATATATGCTTCACGAGTTGGTTCCCTGGACTCTTTGCATTGACCTAGTCATTATCAATTTGGTCGTTCTACCATACCCTGTATCCTAGAATTCGTAAAACATCTTTTTAAGGCAATGGTAGTGTAAAATGATGTGAGTTGAAGTCAGACTACTCCACCCTCTCATCCTACAATAACACCTAACTCTGGTTGTTTCCGATCTATTTTCAACTTGCACATTTTTTTTAAGGAGAAACGGGATATTATATATATATATATATATATAATTTTCCCTCTTGAACAAAATAAGTGCAGTCAGAATCATACAATATCAAGCCTCATACATGAAACTTAATTAAACACATAGAAGAAACACACAGATAAAAAAATAATTAGACACAATACGCAAAGAAATATCATATATTGCATGCATGTTTTCTTTGTGTTATTCTATTTTAAATTTACTTCTTTATATAGACATATAATAAACACATACATTCAGAACTTAAATCTAAACAAATGTTTTAACCATGTACGTTGATGGAATTACACTAAGAAAAAACACATTATGCTCCCAACCATGAACTTATTCATCAGTTTCCCCCGAGCTCAAATACACTTGCCAAAAGAATCAACAACCTGTGTCATTCCCATGTACTCTAATTTATAAATCTCTTTCCCTAGAAGATTTTAATAGTGTCCCACTTTTTGGGTCTGCCAACCCACTTTCCTAGGTTTTTTTTTTTTGTTTTCAAAAAATGTGCTTTTCATTTTTTCTTAAAGCTTGTCCTTCTCTCCCGCAATGCTTTATTCTACCCATATTTAGTGTCTTTCTCCAACTAAGTGATTTAATATATCTTTCTCTCCCATCATATTAAATCATGTTTTTTGTCTCCTAAGGATTTTTAGGAGTCATTTAAGGGAAAAAAATGGATCTCATGAGCCACCACTAATGGTTTCTAATCTTGTCAAAAATATCTTAACTCGAGTGTTTGTTTACCAAGTATTTTCAAATTTTTTATTTATTAATAAAAATCTATTTAATACATCACATTAACTTTATTGTTCACATTCATTTCAAACCCAAGATAATGTCCAAATCTTGTCAATAATATCTTAACTAGAGTGTTTGTTTCCCACCTATTTTCCAATATTTTATTTATTAAAAAAAACCGATTTAATCATCACAGTAACTTTATTGTTCACATTCATTTCAAATCCAACATGGCTTTCCAACCATAAAATTTAAAAATAGTCCAAGTCTAAAAATAGCAAGACATTAACCTAATGAACAAAGGGCTATTACAATATTTCTTAAAATAAAAATAAAATATTCTCTAAATAAAAAAGTAATAGCCATGTAGAAAAATACAAACGTTATTTTTTAATTAAAGGCATTATAAAACATTAATAATCCCTCTCTCATTGTGATTTATTGTGGATTGTGTGGAGAGAGACTTTCTATAGGCCAATATAAGGCAAGGTGTAATTTGTCTCATTGTGATGTATTGTTCATTGTGTGGAGAGAGACATTTTATAGGCCAATATAAGGCAATGTGTAATTCCCTCTCAACTATACATATCATTTTAAAAATTTTAAAAAATAATAATCAGTTCATAAGAAAACAACATGCTCTAGAACAAAATGAATATTTAACATTTGGAATAAAAATTTAGTGATTTTAGAATACCAAAATTTAATTTAATTTTAAATTAAAATATGATCTATCAATAATATTATTATTGCTATTTTTATGAATTGTAATGCATATAATAAGCAAGGGTCAATTATTATGGATTTTAGGTTGCAATATGATCTATCAATTGTATTATCATGATTATTTTATTATTAAAAATTGAGAACGGGTAACTACCACTATATTTCCCTAATACATAAAATCAATTATCATTATAATTTAAAATAATTAATTTAAAATAATTATTACATTAATAACTATTAATGTTATTAATCAACGCTCATTTTCCTGTTCTGTTCGTATGGTCTGTTCGGTGTTTTATGGATTCATACTTGTGTGGCTCAATTCCACAAGCACACTCAAACACTCCAATCAGCGTGTTTATGAAGCCTAGGATTTATGGCTCTGTGCCTATGAATTCTCGGTACTGCTCTTTGTAAATTTTGGAAAAGCTTTTTCTATCACTGAGGACAGCGTATGTAACCCGAACATTCTCGATGTGTGTTATTGGGATAAAAAAAAAAATTAAAATTGGCAGATACTAAGCATAGAGTACTTCCTTTTAACAGTGTTCTATTAGTGACATGGAATAATGGACATTTATAAAAAATAAATAAAATTATTTATCAATTAAATATTTGGCTAATTTAATTATAATAATATAAACATTTAATTTTAATAACATTATTATATAAAATTAATTAATTAATAATATTTTACGAAAAAAAATATTTTCACGTAGATTTGATGTCCCACCGCATGATATCGATCCGAAATTAGAAAGGAGAAACAGTGGATTCAGCGCGAGTTGGACGAATCCCGGGCTCTTCGTCTCAAAGCATTTAAGACTATGAGATCAGCATTTGACTTCAAATCTAGTGAATGCTTTTCGATGGGATGAGCATCATATATGTAGGACGGAGTCCTCCACGAAATGATTTTGTGGCCCTCAAATTTTATGTCATCATTTGTCTATGGTATTGTATGGTAGTGTATTAGTATGGATTGATTTTAGATAATATTTTCTTATGTGTAAATTTTTTATATGTAGTAATATTTGATTTAAATATTTTGTTTAATTATCTATTTTTAATATATATATATAATATATTATAATATTTATATACATATATATATAATTAAATTATTAAATAATTTTTAATTGATGCCTAATAGATATTTTTACACATCAACTCATCGTTAATAACCTTGGTGCACTCAATTACTAACCCTAAATTCTTAGGAGAAGAAAAAGCACGAATGGCATGAATCTGCGGTTCGGTGGATGCTTTTGGACGGAGGAGCATAACTACACGAAGAGTATCTAATCATCACGAAGAAGAAAAAGTCACGACTTTCGTTATTTATTTTGACAAACAATTACACTAAAAGCATGGTGTACATATCGGACTTCACAACCTGATTTATTATCCACACTTCTCACTTTAACCATTTAGCTAATTATATAACAGCATTTGTCTATTGATAATGATGATGGTTAACGTCCGCTGAGACCAAATAATGATCTATCGGACCTAAAAAGACAAATTATTTATTTTGATTTAAGATTTAATTCCTATGCTCAAAAAGCTTGGAGAGAAGCCTCCCGAGTTCACTATAATTTTGGCATTGTAAAAGGCTAGGAAGGTCAGTATTGTAACAAAGG
>APFE030921275.1:0-23897 GCA_000404065.3 Pinus taeda
TCAAAGTGCAATACATTTGGCTAAGAATCCGGCCTATTATAGTAAATCAAAGCATATACCGATCAAGTACCATTTTGTAAGACAGGTTATCACTGAAAGGGGAGTCTCTCTTGAAAAGGTGCATACAAAGGAGAATTGTGCAGACATGTTCATGAAACCAGTTTTGTTGGAGAAGCTACGCTGGTGTTTGGTTTCTCTTGGCTTGCAGAAAAGATAAAATAATAATAACAGGGCATCAGGCGAATTGTTGTCAAGGTGGAGATTGTTGAGATTTTCTGTTTAAACTAAAATAGGCAGAAATCTCTAAAGGTGACAACAATAGGAAATCTGTTGCTGGATTATCTCCAGGTTGTTGGGAGCAAATTAATGCATCCTAAATTTGATGTGAGAGTAGTTAGATTCTCTCTACTATAAAATAGGTTGTCATACGGATAGCTGGGTAAGAGTGTGTGAGGATTTCTTGATGTAATCTCCAATATTTTTTATTAATATATTATTGATGCCTATGTTTGGTGGATGTAGCCCAGATTGGTTGGGTGAACCACGTTAAATACTGTGTTATGTGCTTAATTCTGTGTGTGTTTAATTTATTGCTGAGCACCAGATCCAACAGATAAAATATATTAGTTTACTCTGATTGATGTAATAGTGATGCCAATCTGAGAAAATGATACTTTTAATTTTTAACTGATCCAATGCAGAAATCCGATAAAGGCCGAACTCAAGTGATTCCGTTGAAAATCTTATCCGATAAATGCCGAATTCAAGTAATTCACTTGAAAATCTTTCTTTACAATAACTGCAAGTGTTGGAAAACAATATTTTTTCCTAGTTATTGTTTGAACACCCTATAATAGTGTACAAACCAGCCACGCAATAAAGTCGGGCTAATCTAGAATTCACCGTCGTTTTTTGAGTGAAACAGCTATGTAATTTTTGATATGATTTACTATGTTTACAGGTGGTAAAGGCATCTAAACTGGATATAGACGACTTGAAATGCAAGCTCCACAGTTGTGCCGCCAAAACAGTGGAATAGAAATGGAAGACGTTTTGGATTTTGATTTGACATCCATGATCATCAGTATAAGTTTGTTAGTACAATAATCAGTTTAAGATAGCGACATATTCTCCCGATGTGCAACCTGTTCTCTTCTCTTCTGCAAATGAATATTGCGGAGCATTTGGGTTACAAAGTTTGAGTCATAAGTGTTGGAATGATAATTTAAACTGCCGTGGAGCGATAGCGACCACAACATACAGTCTCTAGAAAATCTCCATTTGAGCTTCCTGCGATGCGATCAAGTCGCAGATCGCATATCGCACATTTTATTGTAAAATTTCTTTGTATCCCTTCTATTGTCTGCGATTGCGATTTCGCGATGCGATCTGATCGCATATCGCAAATCACATGTTTCAAACAGTTATGGCAGCGTCGGCACATCTTTTCATTTCCTCCGATGCGATGGTGCGATGTTGTGATGGGCCACTCATTAAATTCAGATATGATATTTTGAACCTGTTCGAAGCAGCAAAAGTCTTTTGATATTTTTGAACATTAAATACGTATTAAATTCAGAATTTAATCCCTGCAGACTGCCGACTTATTTCCACCGAGAAAGGCATCACCGCCTTCTGTAATAAATACACAGATAAATATAAGCAGATATTTACTTAGTTTATTGTTTACACAAAGATATTTTTGTGTTGTTCATTATATATATACACATACAAAGCATCTAAAAAAAAACTAGATTGATAAGAGGTAATGCACAGCAGTGCTGAAAAACTTCTTTTGTGGAACTGAAGCGTTCCTGTTTGTAATCCCTTTGAGTAGAGGAAGACTATTCTGTATCAAACAATTTCTTTTAATAGAAGTTCAATTGTGTGTTATAGATCCTGCATTTAGTAACAGAGCGTTGTTCTCTGTGAAATTTATTTTGTGTTTGAAATCAACAGAAATTTCCAACATGGTATCAGAGCTAGTATAGGTACTCAGTGAATCAAAAACAAAGTTTGTTTTTCACTGTAGGAGCTGTAAGAAGTTTATTGAACATATTTTTCCAGCAGAGAAAGTTTTTGCTTGTTTTTTGTTTTATAGTCAGTATCTCTTCTTTACCTATACAGAGTTAAGATGGAAGATGCTGGAACAGGTTTGACAAATTCCCCACTGCCACAGTTTAATGGGAAAAATGAGAGTTATTGGTCCATAACAATGAAAGCATTGTTTGCTTCTCAAGGAATATGGGAGCTGGTTGAAACTGGCTATGCTGAACCTGCAGATGCGACAGCGTTGGCTGCTTTGACAGTAGCTGAAAGAGACCAATTGAAGAGCGACAGGAAGAATGATGCCAAAACCCTCTTTTTTCTCTTTCAATTAGTACATGAAAGTGTTTTTCCATGGATTGCAGCAGCAACAAAATCCAAGGAGGCATGGGATATTCTCAAAACTGCTTATCAAGGCATGGAGAAGGTGAAGACTGAAAAGTTGCAGATGTTGAAGAGAGACTTTGAAACACTCAGCATGAAGGAATCTGATACAATAGATTCATTCTTCACTCAGGTTATTTGGTTGATAACCGAGATAAGATCTCATGGTGAGATTCTTGAAGAAATAAGGATTGTAGAGAAAATCTTGAGAAGTTTACCCTCAAGGTTTGAATCTATTGTGGTAGCAATAGAAGAAACAAAAGATCTTTCACAGTTCACAGTAGATGAACTAAGTGCTTCTCTTATGTCTCATGAACACAGACTGAGTAGAGGAACAAATTCCTCTTTTGAGCAAGCATTCAAGACTCAGATGTCTTTTAGCCAAGGAAAAGGTCGAGACAGAGCAAATAACAGAGGTCGTGGAAGAAGCCAAAACAGAGGCAGATATTATCCTGCAAGCACAAGCGGAAGGAGCTGCAATCAGAGCCAAAATGAAGGTTCAAGCAAACAGCAAGCTCATGGACAAAGGAATGACAAATCCCAAGTCCAATGCCATTATTGTAAGAAATATGGGCATTATGCAAATGAATGTAGGAAAAAGAAAAATGACATGAATAGTAGGCAAAATGCTAATTTTGCAAATGAAGAAGATAAGAATCCAAAGAATGTGCTGTTAACATGTAACATTGCACAAGAGAAACAAGAAGATTTTTGGTTCTTAGACTCAGGTTGTAGTAATCACATGACTGGAAATATTACAATGTTTTCCAATCTGGACGAAAATGTGAAATCTGAGGTAACAACAGAAACTGATAGTAAGATATCTGTCAAGGGTAAGGGCAGAGTCAGTGTCCGATCAAGAAATGGAGAACAGATGATTGTGCCAGAGGTATACTATGTACCTGGTCTGAAATGTAATCTTTTGAGCATTGGGTAGTTCATTGACAAAGGTTACAACGTGTTATTCAAAGATGATACGTGTACAATCAGAGACATACCTCCAAGTAAGAAGATCATTTCACAGGTGCAAATGACCAGCAATAGAATGTTTCCTCTCAAACTCAGGGCAGATTTGAAGGAAGGAAGAACTATTGTGGCTGTAACATAAGAAGTCTTTCAGGAACAAGTGAAAGATGTGAATTGGTTGTGGCACTTGAGATTTGGACATCTCAATTTCGGAGGCCTGAATCTGTTGCACAGAAAGGGGATGGTAAAAAGATTTTCGTTGATTGAAAAACCAGACAACCTTTGTGAAGGCTGCATCTTGGGCAAGCAACACAAAGAAAGCTTTCCAGCAGGAAAGAGTATAAGGGCAAAAGCACCCTTGGAAATTGTTCACTTAGATGTGTGTGGGCCTACGCAAATACCATCATTTTCCAGAAATAGATATGTCTTAACTTTCATTGATGATTACACCAGAAAGACATGGGTGTATATGCTGAAATAGAAGGGTGAAGTGTTTGAGAAATTCCGCCACTTCAAAACTCTTGTTGAGAAACAGTGTGGGCATTATATCAAAGTGCTCAGAACAGATAGAGGAGGAGAATACATCTTCAAAGAATTTCTGCGTTTTTGCAAGGAAAATGACATACAAAAGCAGTTCACCGCACGGTATACACCACAGCAAAACAGTGTTGTCGAAAGAAAGAATAGGGCCATTCTTGACATGGTCAGAAGTATGCTAAAGGTAAAACACTTGCCGCATGAGTATTGGGTAGAAGTTGTCACTTGCGCAATTTACATCTTGAATAGATGCCCAACTAAAGCTGTCATGAACAAAATACCAGAAGAAGCATGGAGTGGTCAAAAGCAAACTGTCACTCACATGAAAGTATTCGGCTGTGTAGCTTATGCACATGTACCGCATCAGTTAAGGAAAAATCTTGATAGTAAGGGGGAGAAGTGTGTGTTTATTGGCTATAGTGAAGAGCCAAAAGCATACAAACTCTATAATCCATCCACTAAGAAATTGATTGTAAGCAAAGATGTACAGTTCATTGAAGATGAAGCTTGGGATGAAAGCTTAGAGAAGACAGTGAATATGAAGACAATTATGTCTGACGAAGAAGAAGAGGAAGGGACAACAACAAATAATCCTTCCTTGGTGGCTCCTCCTCCACCACAACAAGTACAACAAACCACACCACAAGCTGGAATTCGAACAGACTTAAGAAGTCAAGGTAGTGCTACTTCAAGCACACCACAGGGATCAGAAATACCCTCAAGTTCGGATGGAACTTCAAGCACACCAAGAAGACCAAGATTCAGAAATCTGAATGAGATTTATGAACAAGGAGAGGTAAGTAACAATACCTGTCTGAATTCATTATTCGCTTTATATTGTCATTTTGATGACCCAATTCATTTTGAAGATGCTGTAAATGAAGATAAATGGATTGAAGCAATGAATGAAGAAATTGGTGCAATTAAAAGGAGTAAAACATGGGAGTTAGTGGACCTCCCTAAAGGCAAACATGCCATTGGAGTTAAGTGGGTCTATAAGACCAAAAGCAATGCTGAAGGCAAGATTGACAGGCACAAAGCAAGACTTGTTGTGAAAGGCTACAAACAACAACAAGGCAAAGACTATGATGAAACCTTTGCACCAGTAGCAAGGATGGAAACAGTGAGGACAATGTTGTCTATTGCAGCACAACACAAATGGAAGATTTATCAGATGGATGTTAAATCTGCATTCCTAAATGGAGTATTAAAAGAAGAGGTTTATGTTGAACAACCTCCAGGCTATGAAGTTGAAGGCCAAGAGCATAAAGTTTGCAAACTGAAGAAGGCTATTTATGGGCTGAAGCAAGCTCCAAGAGCATGGTACAACAGAATAGATGCTTATCTGATTGAGAATGGATTTGATAAGTGTGATGGTGAACCCACACTCTACATAAAGTAGAATGACGGTAAGATTCTTATTGTTGTTTTATATATAGATGATTTGATTTTTACAAGCAATGATGCTTCTCTCATTGCTGATTTTAAAATAGTCATGAAAAGTGAATTTGAAATGACTGATTTGGGCTTCTTAAGATATTTTCTTGGAATTGAAGTAGACCAAAGTGAAAATGGTGTTTTCATTTCTCAAGATAAATATGTAGAAGCAGTGTTGAAAAGATTTAACATGCAGAACGGCAAGACAACTGTGAATCCAACTGTAGTGGGGTTAAAATTGACCAAAGAAGACAGCAGCAAGGATTTTGATCCAAAATTGTACAAGAGCATAGTTGGCAGCCTTATGTATTTGACTGCAACTAGGCCAGACATTATGCACGCTGTGAGTTTAATCTCCAGATTTATGGAAAGACCGAAAGAGACTCATTGGCAGACAGGTAAGAGGATTCTAAGGTATGTGAATGGAACGAAGGGGTTTGGTATTTTATACTCCTCTTCTGAAAGTTTCATGTTGACAGGATACACTGACAGTGATTGAGTTGAAAGTGTTGGTGATAGGAAAAACACATCAGGATATGTGTTTCATATGGGATCGAGAGCCATCTCATGGGCTTCGAAGAAGCAACCAGTTGTGTCTTTGTCAACAGCAGAGCAGAGTATGTGGCAGCAACAGCAGCAGCATGCCAAGCAGTACGGCTGAGAAGAGTTCTCAGAGATTTGTGTCATGAACAGAAAAATGCCACAACCATTTACTGTGACACTAGCTTAGAAATAGCATTGTCTAAAAATTATGTTTTTCATAAAAGAACAAAGCACATAGATACCAAATTTCACTTCATACATGAATTGATTAACAATGGTGAGATTGTTTTGCAGCACTGTAGAACAGAGGATCAGCTAGCTAACATCCTGACAAAACCATTGGGAAAGAAAAGCTTTGATCATTTCAAGAAATGCCTGGGTATGAAGAAAAACCCAGCAGTTGAAATTAAAGGGGAGTGTTGGAATGATAATTTAAACGGCCGTGGAGCGACAGCGACCGCAGCATACAGTCTCCAGAAAATCTCCATTTGAGCTCCCTGCGATGCGATCAAGTCGTAGATCGCATATCGCACATTTTATTGTAAAACTTCCTTGTGTCCCTTCTATTGTCTGCGATTGCGATTTCGCGATGCGATCTGATTGCATATCGCAAATCACATGTTTCAAACAGTTATGGCAGCGTCGCACATCTTTTCTTTTCCTCCGATGTGATGGTGCGATGTTGTGATGGGCCACGCATTAAATTCAGATAGGATATTTTCAGCCTGTTCGAAGCAGCAAAAGTCTTCTGATATTTTTGAACATTAAATACGTATTAAATTCAGAATTTAATACCCTGCAAACTGCCGACTTATTTCCACCGAGAAAGGCATCACCACCTTCTGTAATAAATACACAGATAAATATCAGCAGATATTTACTTAGTTTGTTGTTTACACAAAGATATTTTTGTGTTGTTTATTATATATATACACATATATAGCGTCTAAAAAAAACCAGATTGATAAGAGGTAATGCACAGCAGTGCTGAAAAACTTATTTTGTGGAACTGAAGCGTTCTTGTTTGTAATCCCTCTGAGTAGAGGAAGACTATTCTGTAACATCAGTTTCTTTTAATACAAATTCAATTGTGTGTTATAGATCCTGCGTTTAGTAACAGAGCGTTGTTCTCTGTGAAATTTATTTTGTGTTTGAAATCAACAGAAATTTCCAACAATAAGTTTGTTAGTACAATAATCAGTTTAAGATAGCGACATATTCTCCCGATCTGCAACCTGTTCTCTTCTCTTCTGCAAATGAATATTGCCGAGCATTTGGGTTACAAAGTTTGAGTCAATGATGGCAGTTGATGATCGGGAAAGTGCTCGTTAGGTGCCAGAAAAAATAATGTCATGCATAAAAAATGTTAGCCACACAATATACATAACAATGCTATATATTTTATACACTATAATGCCGCAAATGCATCTTTCGAAATACAATGTCATGTAAGTTTGCTCAATTTTTTTATACAAGTTTTCCCGTTTCAAACCTCGGTAGAATATAAAATGATGCTATACAATTTATAGAATATAATGCCGCAAATACATCTTTTGAGATAAAATACGAGTTTTCCTACTCTATGTACGCGGACATTGTTTTTCACGACTTTTATTCCTTCACTAGTTCGTTTAAACTACAGTTAGTATGTTATACCAGCATAGTAATAACATGTATGTTACTATGCTATCCCAGATGGTTGCTCATTGTAATAGCATGTAAAGGTTATGGAAACAGTATATTTTCGGTATCCATTGGAAAAAGGAGTAAAATCAATAATTAACTTCAAACTATATTTTTAAAATCTATTGAATCTAAAGCTTTACCTATATAAAAATGCGTTATATAATAGATTTAAATTTCGAAATAAATCAATAATAGTTATATTTTATCAATGGTGGCTCATTGTAATAGTATGTATAGCTTATGGAAACAGTATATTTTGGCTATCCATGGGAAAAAGGAGTAAAATCAATAATTAACTTTAAACTATATTTTAAAAATCTATATAATCAAAAAACCTTTACCTATATAAAGATTTGTCATATAATATATCTGAAATAAATTGATAATAGTTATATTTTGTTAATTGCTCATGTATCTTACTATGCTATCCGAGATGATTGCTCATTGTAATCGTATTCTGGCTGATGAAAAAAAGTGTATTTTGGATATCCATGGAAAAAAAAATAAAAATCAATAATAATTTTAAACATATTTTAAAATTTATAAAAACTACAGCTTTACTTATATAAAAAATTGTTATATATATATCTAAATTTTAAAAGATATAAAAAATTGCTATATAATATATTTAAATTTACGAAATATTTATATTAAAAACTGGTGTCGAAAACTGTAACTGATATAACATATTCAAATTTAGATTTAAGACTGGTGTAAAAATAATGATAGACAGACTTTCAGAAATACAGTCTTTAATTTTCATTCTTTTAATATTTTTTATTATTGGAAAAATGGTGGGATATAGGTAATATTGAAATAAGATTTAATAATTTTTAATTTATTATTAATAATGATTATAGAGATAGTAAGATTTAATTTTAAAAATTTTCTTAGTAGTAATTATAATCAAAAAGTACATTATATTTAAAATACTTATATGTTTTTTTATAATTAAATAAAGAGATTCAAAGTTTCCTTTGGATTTGTGGTATAAGTAATGATGGTATTAACCCATGAATTTTAACAAATACTATTTAAGAATCTTTATTACAAATTGGAATGAATCTCCATCTTAATACATCTTGTTACATGTATATGTAAAGCATAGATTAATACTTTAATAATTAATAATTCAATAATTTTAAATAAAATATATTTAATTAATTTATATAATTTTTAATCTTGATAATATGAGATGTATAAGTAAGTATTTGGATACCTACAAATATTTCTCAATCATTTAATTTATCTAGCTATATTGATTAAAGATATTTTCACTAAAAGAATTAATTAAACATATATTTAACAAACAATATATGCTCAATAAAAACTCATAATAAGAAAGAAAACATTTAATATTCTCAATCACATTGAGAGGCAAAAATATCTAAATATAATCTAAATGGTATGCCCTTAAAAAAAATCTTTTAATTAGCCTATACTATTACCATTAAATAAATCAATATTCATCTATATAACAATTAATATACAAATATAATCAAGCAAGACTAGTGATTGAGCCGGGAGGCTCATTCTACAACCCAATATGACGTGTAAGGATGTCAGTCCGTCATCAAAATAAAAATTGAAATTGAAAGCCGAGAGGCTCATTCTACAACCCAATATGATGTGTAAGGATATCAGTGCATCATGAAAATCAAAATTAAGATTGAAATGTTGCTCAGGACGGTCAAAATAAATAAATAACTATACAAAACATTTAAATAATATCTTTCATAGAAAGTTTGCACGTGAAGAAACCGGATCCCTCTTGGCTCATCTTAAATTGGTCTTTAAGATGAATCTATACTAATTATACATCAAATTATATTTAAAATAAATCTATTATATGTTAACTACCTAATTAATGTAATAAAAAAAATATCAATATACTTTAACAATCAGACATCTTCCTGACCCCTTACACTTCTAGATCCCTTCTGTAAGGACCTGTAGTCCTTCGGATAACCGAAAGGCAAGTGTGATGAGTTGGTTCAACAACCGGGCGCGCGAGTTAAAAAAACATGAAGTGCGAAGGTTGGCTAGAGACAAAGTGCGCACCAACTAGTAAACATGACAGAGAAAATACTTGGAGGCATGTGTGCGAAAGTATGAAGACAAACCATGTGTTTATACGGTGGATATGCGTGCACATTCACTTAGCAAGCCAACGATAGATAATTATGTTTGGGGGCATTGGTCGATGGGCCGACCAACAACAAAGATAAGAAAAGGTGTTGGTTGAAGTAAAACGAAGGTCGGTCGAGAGATGGCACGACCACTCCATGGAGGCGTATAAGTAAGAAAGGCATGGAGACATTTGGATCATCATTTGAACTTCACTCATCATCTAATGTAGAGAAGTGCGCAAGAAGAGTGTAGCCGCAACAATAGAGGTGAAGGCGCATATTTGGTGATGTGCCTTCTCTTGGGCAAGGCCGCACGATGGTAGGCACGCTGTCTCAGTTTTGGGTGAGGGTGTAGGTAGGAGTACCCGCTGGTTGGTACATGGTGGAGACATGGCAGAGTCACCTGCCGGTGCGAAGTTGGTGAACAGTGGAATGTTGGTGAAGTCGGGTGCACGATGGAACGTTGGTGAAGCCGGTTGTGTGAAGGGGGTGTCTTAGTGACTTGGTGGAGTCACCCGCCCATCGTGCACGAGAACAAGGTTCGATTGTGAAGTGTGGGTGTGAGGGTGCGCCTGCCCACCTTGGGCAAGGAAATCTTACTTGTAACATGGTGGTGTGATGAAGTTGTAAAATTGGCTAAGTATGAAACTTGGTGTTTCCAAGTATACTTATAAAGCTTTGTAATATTGAAAGACTGTATAATATATTATTCAGGCAGTTCATTGTTTAGGGAATTGTCCCTCCCTTTATACTGTGCAATTGTATTCTCATGTATAATTGTTGTTGACAATGAATGTGTATGGGTGTTCATTGGCATAAAGGAACATTAATAATGACTTGGTTGAGAAACACAAACTAAGTAGGATAAGTGGTTAGGCATAGTCCACGAACATAAGTATTGGTGAAAAGAAAGTGTTTGGTGGTGCTGCACCTCGCCAAGCATGTTTGAAAGACTACTACCGCCCTGCGGGTTTGATAGGTGGTATCAGAGTAGGGTTGCTTGTGACGAAGTGCAGGTGTGGATACACTTGGGAACTTGGAAATTAGTGACAGTGAAGCAGGTACTTGGAGGTGAAGGAAGTTGTTTCACATACAAGTGGAACAAGGGTTGGTTCATGGTTGCAGGCATCTTGGTCAAGCTGTTGGATGGTAGAAACTAGATTGCAAAGAAGGAAAATGTTAGTAATGGAATGTGAATGTTAGGTTGGGTCTAGTCATGGTGCGAAGGATGCTACTATGGCATTCATTGAAAAAGTGTTGGAACGGATGGAGGACTTAGAGGCTTACTGGACTAAGAAGATGGACTTGGTCGTGAAAGATGAAGAGGCCAATTCAAATATGAAGGAAGAACTCGATGAACTCCGGATTCAACATGGGTACACTAATATTTTTTGTATACAACTTGAAGTAAGGGTAAAGGAGATTGAAGAGGCAAGAGATCAAGGCTTGGCAGAGATCATAGACTTGTAGAAATCCCTTGATGAAGCCAGAGATGAGATCGTGGTGTTGAAGAAGGCCGTGAGGCATAACTCAGGTGGAGGAGTGCCTCATGTGAATGTCAAGGAATTGGAATCTTATGATGGTACAAGGAGTGCAAAGACTCTTGGAAACTTTTCTATGGGACATGGAGCAATACTTGGAATGATTGGGTATATCTAATGATGAGACGAACATGAAGGTAGCTGCTCAGTTCTTCACAAAGCATGCTAAGATGTGGTGGCGAAGGAGGATGGATCAGATTGCCAATGGCAGTGTTGGTGACATTACTTCATGGGATGAAATGAAGAAAGCTTTGTAGACCCATTTCAATCCTCAAGATGAAACATGGGAAGCAAGGATGAAGGTTAAATTCATAAAGCAAATGGGGAACCTCCAAACATATCAACAAGAGTTTGCAAGTGTGATTCTAGAACTTCCTGACATGGCAGAGAGGGACAAGGTGTTCAACTTCATTATTGGATTGAAGCCTTGGGCACTCAATGAAGTGAAGAGGCAGAATATTAAAACACTTAAGGAAGCTTTTACTGTTGTGGACAGGTTGGTGGAGCAATATGATGAGACTTCTGATGATAGAAAGAAGAAGTCCGATAAACTAAAAGAGAAGAAGAAGGATGATACTTCGAAATCGAATGATAAATTGAAGATGAAGAAAGCCTTGAAGTGTTGGATATGTGTTGAACCACAAACGGTGAAGAATTGTCCTTCTAGACCGAAAGTGGTTGCGATTGCATAATCAAATGCAAAGAATGAAGAAGCTTCTATGGGAATGATGCAGATACTTGGTGCTGTTATTGCTATAAGGTGATATCTCGGAGGGATCCTGAGAGGAACAAGTTGGGGTATGTTTGGATGAAGGTTGAAGGTGGTGATATGCTCACTATGGTGGATAGTGGGGCTACTTACAACTTCATGGGTGAAGATACTGCGAGAAGGATTGGGCTGAAGTTTGTACCGGTGAAGGCACAAGTGAAGACAATCAATTCTCCTCCTGATTGTGTTCTTGGTGTAGCTGAAAAGGTGGACACAACACTAGGTGAGTGGACAGGGAAGGTCGACTTCACTATAGTGCAGATAGATGACTATGAAGCTGTGATGGGAATGGAATTCTTAAAACAATTCGATGCTATGATTGTTCCACATTTGAAGAGACTATACATTTACGCTAGAAAGGAGGATGTGCCCATTAGTGTACCAACCACTCGAGTGAGAAATCCTGATTGTAAGTTGATGGTAATGTAAATGGAGGATGAGAAGCGAATGGAAGATATGAGTAAGTGATTGTCTATGGTTGAGAGTAAGCTTATCGAGCAGTCATTGGTCATCAAGACACTTTCTGATAGTATCTTGGACTTGTCAAGAAGGCTATAAGTGGTTGACGATGATGATGATGATGATGAGGCTTATGTGAGGCCAAATGTCCAAGAGGAGGATTGGGTCACTTATCTACAGAGGATGGAGACAGAAAATCCTAACAGATGGATTAAGATGATTAGTGAGGGTGAACCTTCAGGCTCTACTCCCTCCACATCTTCTTATATGGCAAAGAAGATGGGGCTCATTGTTAGCTTCTCATGGGAGTGAGTCCTTACAACAGGTAGAGCAGGTATGGCATATGGTGCAGGGATGGCTTGGCATCAAGCATTATGACATGTTGCAGATGGGATGGAGTTTCCATGGACCTGAGCATGGGTGAGATTCTTGGTGAGTCAAGGATGTGGCAGAATCTGAGATAGACTGGTAAAGGCATAAGGATATTCACTCTCATGGCTTGAGCATGACAGTTGGATTAGGTACCCCAACTAGTTCAAACATGGGGTCCAGAAGTGCACGAAGAGATGTTGGCATCAGGTAGATAAGAAGGACAGTTCACAGGATGGGATGACACATGATGGAGATGGGAGTTCTACATATGTTGCAAGGATGTTTGTAGTATGTGGAGGAGTTGACATCATGGACCGAGGATGAGATAGATGTTGATGGTCTTGGTGGATAGCTACTAGGATGGTATGTTGTTAAGGACGACAACGATTTCAGGTGGAGAAGGATGTAAGGACCTGCGGTCCTTAGCATAACTGAAAGGAAAGTGCGACGAGTTGGTTCAACAACTGAGCACGTGAGTTAACAAAAAATGAAGTGCGAAGGTTGGCTAGAGACAAAGTGTGCATGAATAAGTAAACATGGTGGAGCAAATACTTGGAGGCATGTGTGCGAAAGTATGAAGGTAAACCATGTTTTTATATTGTGGATACGCATGGGCATTCACTTAGCAAGCCGATGGTAGAGAATTATGTTTGGGGGCATTGGTTGATGGGCTGACCAACCACAAACATAAGCAAAGCTATTGGTTGAAGTAAAATGAAGGTCAACCAAGAGATGGCATGACCACTCCATAGATACGTATAAGTAAGCAAAGTATGGAGACATTTGGATCATCATTCAAACTTCGTCATCATCTAATGTAAAGAAGTGTGCAAGACAAGTGTAGCCGCAGCAATAGAGGTAAAGGAACAGATTTGGTGATGCACCCGATCTTGGGTAATGTCGCATAGAGGTAGGCACACTGTCTCGGTTTTTGGTGAGGGCGCGGGTAGGAGTACCCATGGGTTGGTAAACGGTGGAGACTTGGTAGAGTCGTCTTCTTGTGCGAAGTTGGTGAACGGTGGAACGTTGGTGAAGCCGGTTGTCCAAAGGGGGTGTCTTGGTGACTTGGTGGAGTCACTCGCCCATCGTGCATGAGAACAAGGTTCAGTTGTGAAGTGTGGAAGGCAGCTTGTGTGAGGGTGCATCCGCCTACCTTGGGCAAGGAAATCTTGGTTGTCACACAGTGGTGTGATGAAGTTGTAAAATTGGCTAAGTATGAAACTTGGTGTTTCTAAGTATACTTGTAAAGCTTTGTAATATTGAAAGATTGTATAATATATTATTCGGGCAGACTCATTGTTCACAGAGTTGCCCCTCCCTTTATACTATGCAATTGTGTTCTCATGTATAATTGATGTTGATAATGAATGTGTATGGGTGTTCATTGGTATAAAGGAACATTAATAATTACAGGGCTGAGAAACACAAACTAAGTAGGATAAGTGGTTAGGCGTAGTCAAAGAACATAAGTATTAGTGAAAAGGAAGTATTCTGGTGGTGCCGCACCTCACCAAGCGCGATTGAAAGACTATCCCTAGCCTGGGGGTGTGACACCTTCCATGTTAAAGCTCCCAAGACAAGTAGACTCAACCCCTCATTAATATTAGTATTTTCAATAGCTATTTAAGTTAACTTACTTATTGTATAAACCTATGACCTTGGAGATTTTCCACCTTTAAAAACAAATAAAAAAAAATAATATAGTGGCAATTGATGAAGTTCACCAAAGATATGTTCAACCAAACAAATTTTACTCATCCCAGTTATTTTCATCGGACCTTTCACTCCTATCTCCTCATTGTACTTAAGCAACTCAAATATTTAAATATGAAATTCATTATATTCCATCATGTTACTTAGTTTTGGTTATTATAAGTTCTATGCACAATGTTTTGTCAATTAATTTATGTTGTTATGATGTTTATGTAATTCATTATATTCCATTATATTACTTAATTTTAAGTATTTATTTGTAACGTTTTGTCCACTAATTTATGTGGTTATGATGTCTATGTCAATATAATATTTAAAATATTTTTTGGTAATTTGAAATTATAATAATGTAATTTTCTAGTTTTGGAAATATCAAGCATAGAATTGTAGCATTACAGTGCTTTCGTGTTGATATTAAATATAGTATATAAACTTTATATTAATTTTTAAGCTTAAGCATAATGCATTATTTTTTACATTAGGATAGAACATTAAATTAGGTCTACAACCACCCTATATAGCTTTTAGGATATTTTTAGATAGATCTCAAGACCTTAAAAATGGTTAAGAGATGAAAGCAATTAACTAAGGCTCTTAGTGAGGCTTTAAAATCAAGTATGAAAGGCTTCAAACCACTACACATTACTTATATAGTAAACTTTTGATTTTGATTGAATGCTAATATTTTTAGGAGGTATCTCACATTATAAACTAACCTTAGAACCTTGAAAATTGTTACACAAGAAATAAGGGAGGTTTGTAAACCTTAAATGAGGCTTTTAAGCTCAAAGACCATGATCAAGGCCTAGAACCATTGTGCATAACCTTTATAGGGGATATTTGTACTTGAAAATGATCGAGGGATAAATAGAATCTTGAATACCTCAAATACGCTTATAAAGATTGATTGACATGGATAATGCCTGAAACCATCATGCATGTCTTTATACAAAGTCTTTGAACTCCAAACATGAACATGAACATATTTAGGAGGTGTTTTGCACCATAAACTAGTAAGTATTAATGATCAACAAGTGAGGAAAACAAGGGACTTAACCATTGAATGCGTCTTCTCAAATCAATGATTATGTGTGAGGTCTGTAACCATCATACATGATATCTTTGCGATATATTTGGTTTCCCATTCCAAATATGCTTCTCATTAGGAGGTATTCCATAGCATGGAGAGGTATTGAAGTGTTGATAATGATTCAGGGTTAAAATCAAGGGCCTTAGACCCTAATATATTAGTGTTTCTTTAGCTCGGTGTCTATGGGTGAGACCTACAATCATCACACATGACCTCTATATGGGATCTTCAGAGTCTAATTAGGAATGTGGGGTTTTTTATAAAGTTTTTGTGCACCATCAATTGGTCTAGGGACTTAACAATTGTCAAGGAATGAAACAAAGGTACTTAGGCCCTAAGTGATGTTTATTAAGCTCAAGGGCCATGAAAGATTCCTAAACCACCATACATGATCTTAGTAGGGGATATATATATTTCCCCTAATATTATTCCCCTTAATAGGATGTATTATAAATCACATATAGGTCTTAGGGCAATGAAAATGGCCCAAGGATGAAAATACATCACGTAAGTTGTGAATGAGGTGTATTTTCTGAATGGCCATGAATGATACATTTAACCACAATACACAACTTCTATAATGGATTTTATGCCTTCCATTTGGAATATTAAGAATATCAGGAAGTAGTGCTAGGTGTTTTTGGACCTTAAAAATGGTCAAAGAATGAAAAATAGGGCCTTAGGCCCTCAGCAAGGTATTTTTTTGGGGGGAAATATAGGCAAAAGGAAAAAAATTAGGATAATTTTTTAGATCGGTGAATAATTTATATTATTTATATATCACATGTTTCACCTTATTTAAAAACATTATCATTAATTTTGGGTGGAAATAGCCACTCCATATTCACTTATTTTCAAGCAAGGAGGAGAATTTTTACCCATAAATATTTTTCAAGTCCATGGTATTTGATGTGATGAAACCTATTTAAAGGTTGGGGCATATATAGTATTTAAAACCAAGGTTTTGGGTAGGCCATGGTATTGATCCATGGTATTTGATCTAATGAAACATATTTAAAGATTTGATATACTCTATTCTAGGATATATAATTTAAATAGTTCAATATATAATGAAAAATGAAATTTAATTTTGTGTTTTTTTATTTTTATTATAATATAGCATTGAGTTAATTTTCTTGAATAAATTATAAGTAGGTTCTACTTGAATACACAATTTTACTTGTAATTAGGTAATATAGATGGATTTATTTTTAGTTTTAAATTGAATTTTTATAAATTTTATTGGAGGGAAATAATGGCCTTATATTAATCCTTTAATATTGCATTGGTGTTACTTACTTTAATAAGCATGGATAAGAAAATATTTTAGCATGGGACTCTATCATTGGGACAATAAAAATATAGCAATACATATATTTTGGGAAACCTTATTTTTTGTGATTAAATATTAGTATTGCTTGACAATATAGATTTACATCCTAAACATGATAAATTTATGTTCACCTCCTTCTAGGGAAACCAAACAATACAAACAAATTTAATTGTTCCAAAGTGACAAAAGGAAGAACAAAGTATTTTACTACAAAATACAAAATTACTCAATAATCTAGTTTTCCATTACCACCTTTCTTCAACATGGTACTAAAACAAGAGAACATGAAGTAAAATGAAAAATAAAAAGGAAATTGCACATGCATATTTATTTTTTTAAATATGTGGCATCGACATGTATGGGATCCTTGTAACAACGAGGGGAGCATTTAGTATCATGAGGAGGTTGCAATTGCCATTCAATTCTTGCAAGCATATGGTCCATTACCAGTAGAAAATGTTGCATTTGGTTCAGAGAGAGAATAACATCATTCTTGGCCTCATGGCATTCTACCAAGAATATTCCTAGGAGGAATTTTACATCCTAAATGATATATATTGTGTACAATTACTATTTTTTTCCCCTTATATGACCATCATCTAGGACCTAATAGACCACCTCAATAAGCACCTTGATGTCTATGATATTACGCCTCTCGCTATAGATATATTTCTCAACCTTAGTGATCTCTTCTAGGATGAACTGGGAGGCAATTTCACTATAACATGCTACCGAGCTCTTAGCACAAGTTTGAGATTTGGAGTCTCTTGACTCCTAATAATATATAGCTATGTGTCTAACCTTAGCTCACTACCTAGAAATGGTTATGAGTCAGTGTAGTGACAAAGGGAGAGATGTCATCTAAAAGCTAGCTAGAGTGGTTGTGGCCAAAAAAGGCACTGAATTTTTATCTGAGTCTCCTAGGAATTGAAATAAAGTGAGGGTAGAGCCATCTATAAAGAAATGATTGACACAAAACCAAAGTTTTTTTTTTTAAACTACAAACTTTGTAAAACCATGCATACCTAAACATGTATCAACCACAAGGATTTTAAGGAGCCTCTCCTAGAGGGCATCGCTACTCTCCCAACACAAAAAATTATTGTAGTGAAACGTAGTAGGAATTTACCTAGGAGAAAAGATCAATAAAATCAAAGTGCCATGTAGACTAGTGTCTTGATTTGTGAAGAGGAAACAACATGGTTGCATCTACCTTTCCCTCGTATACTTAGAGTTGTTTGTAGAGCTAGGCTATGGAAAAATATAGTAAGAATGGATTGGAGATTGATCTTTACAACTGATTATAGCCCATAAAGCACAAGACGAGACCTCGTGAAAGGGGTGAGGAAAGGAAACATTGATTCCACCCTAAGATAATGAGCTTCATTTTTATAGCTTCTATGAAAACCCATAAGCAACATGTAGAATGTAAATGAGGCATCCAATGATGTCTTGTCATTGAATTTGGGTGATTGATAGGACCAATTGGCTAATGTATGAGAGTAGTATTGAAAACCATCACATAGCTTTGTATATCACCCAAATTTCTTATTCACATGGGTTTCTGATCATCATAATGAATGAAGATCAGGTCCACTGGGTGGTGCCTTGTATTAGTAGTTTTTGCGTTATGAATTACATGAATGTTCTCTTGGTGGATGGGGGCATCGTGTTAGCCCCCTTGGCCCCTTTTTCCATCTTAGTGACCCCATCCATGGATATTTTGAGAAACATTTTTATTTATTACAATAATATATTTTATGATTACAAGTTCTCTTTCATTAGTTATGAATACAGAAATTGTGATTACACATATTTTTTCAATTTAAATTTTTTAAGTTTATTAACTTTAACACAAACTATATGGAATAAAACATAGTGTGTTAAGACAAATTAAATAGCCAGATATATAGTTATGGATGCATTTTAACTTTTGGCTTAACACTTTTCTTGTAGTATTTCATCATCTATTTATTATGTTTAGTACTAAAGGATATCTATTGTAACATCTAAAGTGTATGTGTTTCCTTTGATATGTATTATGTTAAATTTAATGTTAATACATAAGCAAATACATGTATATTTAGCTTAATAATATGTCAATATAATCTTCTAATTAAATTTTCAAGTGTGTGTAATAAATATTAAAATCTTGGTTAGAGTTGTTAAAGAAAGGTTAAGTGAATAAAAGTTGATGATCGCGAAAGTCTGACAACCCTTTTTGCTACCCACAATTCAAAAGACACTATGAATCATAATTCATGTAAACATTGTGGAAATGTAAGCACAATGAATAGAAAAAGAGGAGTAGGAAGAAAATAAAATGTTCATGGAGGAGTTTCTTGGGAAGTGATTAAACTCATGTTATTTTATTTAATGTCATATCAGTTCTGTGAGTGTTTAAAATCCTACACAATATGCAAGGAGGTTGATTATGGGTTTCCTTAGTGAAGAAAAAATCCCATATCACCCCTTCCTTTGAGGAGTGTGTTGGTTTTCTCAAGAGGAAAGAGGGGAGATGAGAATTAGTGGAAGAAAAGGTTGAAATGAAAGAGAATAAGGGGATCATTTAGACAATATGTTGAGTATGTGGAGTGGTATCTTGTGACATGTAGAAGAAATTCCTAGAGAGTTATGTAGAGGAATATAGACATAGTTTATATGTGGATATGCATAGTATGTTGGGGATAAGAATATGGTAATTGTGAGAGAACTCACATGAAAAAGAAAAGGAAGCAATGTTGATGTAATAGCAGGAGCACGTGGGGGGGGGGGGGGGTGGTGGTGAAGAGAAGACTACAAAAGAGCAAGTGGAGACACAATATAGTCATGATACTTGCAATTTTAGTCGATGGAACCACTTTGTGCTCTAGATCCCGGCATAATAGAGTGGTAACTCTATGCGTTTGGATGCTTACAAGGTTTAGCAGGTGTGAAAACAATGTAATTTGGATCCCTATTGAGTAGGTGGAGACATTGTGAGCTATGCTTTTCTGTAGTATTCAGTAGGAGGAGACATTATGCACTTTGTATTCGTGTACCTAGGTGGGGACATCATGAGTTATGGGTTCCTGTGTGATTTGGTTTATTCGTATTGGTGTGAATTCCCTTGATCGATTAACTCCTTAGACTTGGAATCTCACTTAGGGTTGTTCAACTGCAAGAAAGATTACAGTGTAGTTGGCCTATGGATGGGTGGAGAGGTGAAGTCCTTTCCTTAGTTTCCAAATATTAAGTTAATCATATGTGTGTGTGTGCATTGGAAACATGAATAATGAGAGAAGCTTTTATGTGTCATACAAATGATTGTATCGGCACTTTTTATGGAGGAATCTATTATTCCTAGTTTTCTAAAATGAGATGGTTATGTGCATGTTCTCATCATTTTTAGTGACTTGTAGATCCTTGTTGTTGTTGATATGCTCTTGAGTTATAGAAGTAGTTACATAATCTTGTATGAATGCTTGATGTGCTTATTTAAACTATTACTCTATGTGCTTTCCATTGTTTGGAATTCTCATGGATATTTGATTAATTAAGAATGTTGATTGTCTTTATGCTTTAATTTATGTTTCATCAATAGATTTGAAAGTATTGTGTGGAACCTATGATGTGGTTTATTATGGTTTTATTACATTTGATTTCAGAGAGTAGAGTTAGACATTGCTTCGTTTGTTTTTGTGCATGTTAGTAGGCATGTTGATGGATCCATCTAACATATCATGGTTATGTTTAATGTCTAAAATTATTTTCTTAGAGTAGAGGTTTCATTATTATCATGATAAGGGTGTGGACAATTGCTCAATACCAAGAAAGGCTTTGAAAACACATTGAAATGCTTAAGACTTATAAGCCTAGTTGTCATAGAGTAATAAAATTGTTCTTGGGGTGAATAAGCCTTATTAGACATAATAGTCATAAATTACAAAGGGTGAAGAATATATTTAGAAAGGAAACCAACAAGGATAGAGACAGATATCTATATATATATATATATATATATATCTTGAGAGATGAAGATCGATATACGTTTATTACGAGGAATGGAAATGTGGAAAAATAATCAATTTATAATGTGAAAATGTTGTTTTACAAAAAGGACTGGGACCTAATGGGACCCAATGTTGACACCTAATCCTCAGTGATTGAGGAACTGAATGTGAACAGTCATCGAGAAGATGAACTGAACAATCCCATTCATGTATATAATAGATAGCTGGCTAAATGAATAAATGCATTAGTTTTCTGTACTCCTGGCCTGACATGGTATCCGAGCACAGGTCCCAGGTTCCTTTTTTAGGCGTCCCTTGTAACTCCTGTCCACTGCCTGCTCTCTGCTCCTCTCTATCCCATTTCTGAAAGAATGCCTCCCTGCCTAAAAACTACATACCTAATTGCTGCCATGGTAACGCGTACCTGACTCCTCTGCTGGCGCTGTCTGCTGTGGTACCTGACTCCTCTGTTGGTGCTGTCTGCCATGGTAACGCGAACCTGTGAAGCCGCTCTTCCTTTTGTCGGATTTGAGAAAGATTGGAGAGAATAGTAGGGCGCGTGTGGTCATTGGCATCATTGGCCCACACAAAGTCCGCATTCGCTTCAACAAGGTAACGAAGAGCTCTGACACCGCATCCACACATTGCATCCAATACGTGGAGTTTGTTAAACCTTCTCTTGTGCAGAGCAGCTTCCAGAAGCCGCTCTTCCTCGAACTAGGTAGGGGCCGAATGCAGTAAGAAATCGCTTCAGTTTGGCATTGGAAATCTCCTTCAAACCCTAGACCATACTCAGGTATTTCATCAATCTCGCGGCATCATCGAACCTTTGTTCTGTCCCCAGAATTTTGCTGTATTATCCATGAAGAGCCCCGCTAAAGCTTCTACAAAGAGCCAGAAGGCCGGCGGCTTTTTGAATAACACACAGCGTTGCGTATATACAATTTCTATTAATTTGTAAAGCCGTCATCATGCAACATTATCGTCCATTACTACAACAATAATATCCCAAAATAACTTTGTTTTATATGTTAGCAATGGCTCTGTTTTATATATTAGGAAGTGGCACGCCTGGTGGCACGCTCTGTTTTATATGTTAGCAATGGCTCTGTTTTATATATTAGGAAGTGACACGCTGAAACAAAGCATAAATGAACGACACATACGGACTCTCAAGTCGTAGTCGTGAACTTATATATGTCAGTCCTTGCCCCAGCTTTGCTATAATTATCATTGCTACTTAAGTCGCCCCTTTGCTATAAACTGTCGTTGCTATCACTGCTATTCGATGCTCCAAATTCTTCCTCCAGAGTTGTAGGCCTCTTGTGCATGAAATCCCCACCAAACTCCCTCATTTGAATTTGTGCAACAAGCATTCAGGCCCCTCTACAACCGATCATTTTACTAGTGCATCAACAAGATATTTTAGTGGGATTTTAATCATTAAAGGCTATCCATTCAAAGCTGTTATGGATGATTTTCAAGGAGGGCATTCTCAGACTAGCGAATAAGGGATCTGTTCTGCTAAAATTGAGAGTTTACTGGATTTCACATCGTGATGTAAGCTGATATTTTAAAGGATGATTGATATATGCATAGCGCAGTTTTGATATGTCACTGTTTTAAACGCTGTTTGATTGAAGTCCATCATACTTTTAGATGCCGAGGATAGCAACAGAAAATTTGACTATATACCAGTAGAAGTATTTTTTCATAAGAGAATTTTTTTTTTTCCATCAGAAGTATTAATATATCAGCAAAAGTTTTTTATATCAACAAAAGTAATTTTTTACAGAATGCATTCAATCATCTCTATGATAGGAATAGTTCTCACTGGCAAGGAGAACTATCCTGACTGGTCCCGGATGGTACAACACACCCTCATTTTCAATGAGCTGTTGAAAGGAGTGTGTGTCGGAGAAGGAGACAGTGACCCAGAAAAGCCTACATTAGACAAAGAGCTTGCCATATGGGAAAACAAGAACAGCAAAGCGTATGCATTAATCGTAGCGTCTGTAAATAAGGAGGTGAGTCGTCACATTTCAACATGTTCAACTGCCTTTGAAGCTTTACAAAAGTTGAAAGAGCTCTATGACTCACATTCTGCACTTGAAGTCATCCAACTTATGATTAAACTCTTCACTCTTGAACTGCAAAATAATGACCCTCTTGCTCTTGCATCTGAAATAAAATCTACAGTGCATGATATCAAATCCACTAAAGTTGAGCCAGATATATCTCTTATTGCTTTTCTCGAGGCACTGTATCCTACATACTCCAATTATCTTGAGTCTTTGCAAGCAAATGGAAATCTCAAGGATATAACCTTTGACTCTCTTGTGAAAAAGTTTGCTGAAAGAGAAAAAGCCTTTGGAAAGAAGACAGTCCCTGAATCTTCTGAAGAGACAGTATGCCTGGCTAATAAAGAAAAATATCCTGCTCAAGATTCTACAAGAGGAAGAGGTGGACGAAGAGGAAGAGGAAGATACTTCAGAGGCAGGGGGGAAGACATCCTCAAGGAGAAAAGGCAGATTTACATTGTATTCGCTGCAAAAGAAATGGATCACATGATGCCTCTACATGCAAGCTACCATGGGAAAAAATTGAGCAGAGAAGAAACCAACAGAAAGGTAAAAATGATGATACAGACAAGGGTAAAGCACCTGAATCTGCTCACTATATTGAGGCACATTGTAACATTGGAGTAAATGAAGATTTGTTTAACACTTCACTTGCTTCCTGGAAAAATGATTCGTTGCTTGATTCAGGAGAAACCTGTCACATGACTCATAGAAAAGACTTTTTTGAAGATTTCACTGACAATGTTGATGGAGTAGTTTACTTTGCAGATCAGTCAAAAATCAAGCCATCAAGGCTTGGCACAATCAGGCTTAAACTGC
>APFE030921283.1:0-10462 GCA_000404065.3 Pinus taeda
TATGCTCTTTCATGGTGGATATGGGCTAGTCTCGGCTTGCCATGGGGACTTCACTCAATGAACATCTAACATATCACGTGTGTTGTGGCATACTACTAAAAAATACCCTTAGTCTGACTACATATTAGAAAATAACTCTAAAAATCACATTATTTATCCTCCTACCAATACAAAGCCAATACAACTTCCCAATTTAAAAAAACCCTACTTTCACTAGATATTGTAGGTATCCTATTTTCATTAACATTTTTTATACCCCTTTATATTTTTCATTAACTTTGAGCTTCATTTGTTAAACCTGCCAATATAAAAACTCTTTTCCCCCCTTTATATGCTTAATATATTATGTAATTTTTTATTCAATATATATCCCCCAATATGAATGCACATGGTATGGTATTTCTCCCCCAATGAGCATTTGTGTGGCTTATGTTTCCCACATGCATGATGGTCTAGAGGTTATCTCCCAATGGTGTTTTGTTATTATATGACATAACAGGTTGACTTTGGTGGTTATCTTCTCAACACATATGTCGTTTGTTGGTAGTGCACATTTTTCTATTTGCAGGTCTTATGTGGTTTGCAAGCATTAGCAATTTTCTTTCTCTTGTTACATGGTTTTATTATGGCTAGGTGCCCTTTTCATTTGCCTCGCATACTATGCTTCCTTCACTAAGCGACTCGTGGGATACATTGTATTTGAATGTTCTGTTATTTTTTTACTGTTACTCCAACGCTATGTATTCTCTGTCATTTTCCTCGTGATATGTGTTGTGGAACATAAATTTACTGTTTTGTGGTTCCATTGTCCTTGTTGGCCACGTGGCTCATGTTTCTATCGTCCTTTATATGGTATTATTGTTATATTTCAGTGGCTAGAAAATAGATGTCCATTTCTTGGGCCCTCATGAGGATTATGTATTGAGGTATTAATGCTTTAGTTGATGTAATTCTCTTTTTGATATTAATATCAAATGTTTCCGACTTACATTTTTTTTTTTTTTTTATCTTCTCTCCACATGTGAGCATTTTAAGTAATAGGGCAATGAATCTTGTTCTATTTGTTCATTATATAATTGATTCTTATTGGGGTTCTAAAATGTTTATGATTTTTTTCCTTTTTTGAGTACTTATAATATATATATATATTATGGTATTGGTTCGCATGAAAAGGGAACATTCCTTTGTTGCTTCAAGGTACTACAAAAGAGTATTCATAGTTATTTGATCACTAAATGACAACCCTAAAAGTATTTAGTGAATATATTGGTTGAACCATGAGAACAATTAGTTTAGATTAAGTAAGCAAAATTTTCCCTCGATAGTAGTAATTAATATATATATATATCTATATCTATATATATATATATATATATTATATATTATATATATATTATATATAGATATATATATATATATATAATATCTATATACTTATAATATATATATAATATATATATATATATATATACTATATATATATGGCATTATTGTGCACAAAAAGGGAAGAATTTCCTTTTGTTGCTTAAGGTACTACAAAAGAGTATTATAGTTTTTTTATCAGTGAATGACAACCCTAAAGTGCTTATAGTGTCGAACCATAAGAACAATTAGTTTGGGTTAAGTAAGCTAAAATTTTACAACTTGCTTCCTTGACAGTAGTAATCTCAAACTAACATAAATGAACGAATGGTTTAAGACCCAATACCTACAAGCCAATTCAACAATTAATGAAGATTAAACAACTATGAAAAAAAATAAATGCAAATGTAAAAGCAACATAAGATAAAAATGAGAAGAAAACAATGAATTATTTAAAAAGGAAAAATAAAATAGGAGAGAATAGTAAATGGGGTCATTCTTTTTGGTCTTTCCTTATCACAAGTCTCGCTATTTCTTCTTTTAGTTTCATTATCAAGGTGTCTTTTGTCCAAGGAGAGAAAAATATATAGAAAACCATAAGCAGAATAGAACCAAAGATTGTCAAAATAACAACATCAAGCAACGATTTGAAACTAGTTTTCTCATTTAGATTTCTGTGGTAAAATTTGTGAATTCATTATAATTAAATGTTCTATGTCTTGTGTGTATTGAGTATATTTTCATGCGCATTTTGATATTTCTATATTGTTTAATCAACTCGTTGAGCCTAATTCATCCTATGTGGCACCATGTAGTGCACAATATATGAGAACACTATGTTTGTGTGAGTATTAAAATTTTGGCATAGTTATGCTGCTCCCAACTCACAAATAGTATAAGACCATTTATCAACCATTCTTTTAAGGGCTAAGACCATTTCCATTCTTACCACTTAATTCTAGCAATTCACATTTGTTAGGTTGACTATCATGTCCCCTAGGCTATTTTCTCTTTCCTCGAAGTCATATACTCTCTCATACAAATCATAAAACCATGGTTGAAACTAGCAATGAACAAGTACAAACCATTTTTTCAAAACGTATGATAATTACTTACATCCATTACTGCAAAACATCAATTAATGTTGGCTTAGCACCATATGTTCCATTGTTATTCTCCCATCATTATCGAGTTATTTATAACTTGCATATATATCCCCTTTGTGTGAGGGGAGTGCATTAATGATGAATGATGGTTGTAGTGACATTATGCATGGTGCACAATGCCCCACCCTAATGTTTTACCAGAGATAGGTATTGGACATCAATCACCATTTTATAAATGCATGTTCCCATATCATGAAAAGCTATTAATAACATGTATTATGTCTATCAATGTGAATTATGAAGTAACATCTTCTTTATTAAACTATAGTTGTTCAATGTAAATTATGAAGTAACATCATCTCTATTAAATTATAGTTGTTTTGGAGTGAGAGATCTGATTATCCATAATGTTTATTAACAAAAGTCAAAGTTTCAAATCTAAAAGAGGATCCATCAATGAGGGCATAAATGCATTGAAAACCATGTATGTGTGTGTTTTGAATTTTACAAGATGAGGAAAAGTCAGTTCCAAAACCATAACTTAAAAAACTAAGGCAAAATACCTACAACACCTAGAACCAAAGAAACAAAAAACTTATTAATGTTATAACATACAAAATGTAGTAGTAATAAAATAATATAATTATTAATATTAAATTAGAAGCATTGTTAACAATATACAACTAAAGTCAATTAAGGTTATCTTGGTGATTGGAAGAAGAAATGGGAATCCTCACCGCCCAATTAAATTCTCACAAATGACATGATTCAGATAGACCACATATTCAAATTGTATTTTGCTAAAAAAAACAATTAAACAACTAAAAGTATTATATTAATATACAAATTACAATCAATATAAAAACACCACAAATAATAGTTTCCCTATTAATATAATAAATCATCCATTATTATTATTATAATTTATTCCTATTAATATTAGTAAAACATTATTATTAGTTATGTAAGTATCATTATAGTTATTCTTATTCAATATATAGTAAACCATTCATTATTAGTTTATTCTATTAATATTAGTAAAACATCGTTATAAGTTTATTCTATTAATATTAGAAACATATTATTAAATATTGAATATCATTATTTAAAGTAACCTAAAGAAAAGAAACAATATTCAAAATAAAATATATTAATACAAATTGCAAATATATAATATTGTAATTTATATTTAATATTAATTTTAGTGGTATATTGTTATCAATATTAATGATTATATTATTTTATTACTATTACACTTTACAGGTTATTATATTAATATAATGTTTTTTTGTTACAAGTGTGGTAGGTATTTTCTCCCTTTTGTGCTAGGACTTTTCCTCATCTTATAAATTACGCTTTGGAGCTCACGTTTTTCATTTTATAAATTACATCTCATATGCCCGTAATTCAACGCACTCATGCCTTGAGAATTTGTGTCTTCATGATGGATTCTCTTTTGGATTCGATACTAAACATAGCAATATGGATAATTGTAATTGGATTTCTCACTCTTCCAATATGATGGATCATATTCTCTTTTGGATTTGATATTAAACATAGCAATATGGATAATTGGATTTCTCACTCTTCCAACATGATGGATCCTCCCCCTTTTAGATTCGAGACTAAACATAGCAATATGGATAATTGGATTTCTCATTCTAACCATAGAACCCTTAAAATCTTAAGTATAGTTGTGGGTTTTTGTTGTGGTTAGAAAAAGTAGTTTTTGTGATTTCTTTTTTCTTTTGAGAAAGATGGTTTTTCTAGTTGTGATTTTTTTTTGAAATAGTTAATTTAAACTATGATATTAACATTAATAATAATGTTTCTATTAAAAATAATAAAGAATAGTTGTATACAAATTTGGTATATATTGGTTAAAATGGATTAATAGAAAATTTTAGTGAAATATCTGTAATAATCTTGGTAGTTCAATAATATTAATATTTGTATTATTTTATTATTACTACATTTTGTTTGTGATCATATTAATTCAAGTTTTTTGTTTCTTTGGTTTTAAGTATAGTAGATTTTTTGCATTAAAGTTTTGAAGCACACACTTCATCATCGTGCTTTATATATATATATATGCTTTTGGTCTTAATGGTGGATCTTTTATATTCAAAATGTTGATATTTGTTAACAAACATTATGGATAATCCAACCACTCACTCTACCCACTCTCACCATAGAAGTCTTAAAACCTAAGAATAGTGGTGGTATTTTTAAGGAAAAATAAGTTTTTTGTGGTTCTATTTTAGGGAAAGATAACTTTTCTAGTTGTTGTGATTTTTTAGGGAAAAAATATCTTGTATTGGAATTTAATGTCAAACACTGATACAATTAGTGACAATTGATTCTAATCTCTAAGGATGGTAACATTGTACATGAAACAAGGAAAAGTTATTACATGAATAAGAAAGGGGAAAGTTGTTGACATGATAATTCCATGTTTGTTTGTCTTTTTGCTGAACCAAAAGAGGTATTTGGTTGTCTCTAGATTTCTACAATAGTTATTAATGGTGTTCACACACCCAAATGTAAAAGTAACCATATAAAGACATAATACATATAAAGCAAGTGTCATGCAAAGTAGTGTTATTTAGGTTCTAAAATCACTTTTCATATAGCTTTAGTTGTAAACAACTAGGTTGTTAAGAATTCAACATCCAAGTTTTGTTGAGACCAATGTTAATAAAGAACCTTCAAACTTAGCCATATAGGCATTGATTGGAATATGCTCAACGAAATGCCCAATCTAATCACAATGCCAATATTTCCACAACTAAGTAGGCATTACTCTTACCATAAAAGATATAAAGAATCCAAAATAATATTTTTTTTATCTTGTCCAAAATAATTTATCTAAATTGCCTATTCTATAATTACTATTTCCAGGGATACAATCTCTTTTCTTCATTAAAAAAAACATATCGAAGCCTTCAAAAAATAAGGATTATTTCTAAGAACTTGCAATTGTTAATGACCACATGAGACCATCATTGAGATTTTCATTAAATGAGAAGCTAGCTCTAAATTAATTTGTCTTCCTATAAAAATGTGGCTTAATATTTACATATGCCTTATAAATGCTACATGCCACTAATTTTACTTTGATCTAGGTAGGATAATTTAAAAAAAATGAATGTTAATTCTACTACAACAATTTTGACATAAGACTCTCTTCATCAAATATAAATCTTTGAGTAGTTTCTAAGTATCAAATCCCCTCATGAGCAAAATTCATTTAACGCAAAGGGCCTTCCCTAGGTTAATGACCCCCAAGCCTCCCCCATCTATATATGCTTAGCAAAGGCCTCAATTAGCTATCTAGCACAAAGGGTCTTCCCCTGGGCTTGATAGTTAATAACCATTAAGCCTCCCCATACTTAAATGTTCAACAAAGGTTAAGATTAGTTGTGTGGAAGAATTTATTTCCTCAAAATTGGCTCAAAAGAATACTTTGAAGATTTTTCTTCAAATTCCCGTAAGCACATGCAATAAGAGAAATACCAAACATGAGTTGTGAGTAGGATTTGATTAAAAAAAAAGATAATAAATTAGAAATGGGATTAGTTTAAAAATCCACATGAACAACTTTCATTCAATCTTTTGCATTACAAAACTTTGAAGCTTCAAAAGGGAGGCTTGGAAGGAAATGGTAATCCAAGAGATTTTAAGCCCTAACATGATGGTTTCAAGGACTATTTACGATTTTTCAACCATTATAGAAGCTCGTTGGGAGTTTGTCTTAAACAAGTACTTTTAATCCATTAAATACTAGATCTTGAGGCTTTACAAAAATATAGTTGGTCATCGAAGTGCCCGTTAATTTTTTGCCTTGCATTTGAGTCAGGAATAGGGATGCCTCTTATAATCTTACATTTGCTAGATTACTAAGAAAAAAACTAGCCTAGGGCCTCTACTACCATTGCATGCACAAGTATAGTGAGCTCTTTGAAATTTTGTTTAAACACACACAATTTTAGAATATTGGACCTTGATGTTTTACATGAATATGTCACAATGTTCTAGCACATTGTTAAAAGAACCTTTGTCTTCCATATATTGAAGTTCCCTCTTGATTACTAATTCTTTTTCTAAATTTCATATATAAACATAGAGATGTTTACAAAGAGAAAGCAAAAATGGAAAGATGTATATGATGATAAATATATCCTCTAATAATGTTACTAGAATAAAAATAAAATCAGAAATTTTCCCACTAATTAATTGCCCCATATCTAACTCCAGGAGAGGGATGTCGTTTTTATGTCCAATTGATAGCTTTCCAAACCAACATGTAACATACGGTTATTGCTCTTATTGCATACTCCTTTAGGGTTGGAAGTCAGATTCTTTGTCAAATGGATTGAAAGTATCTTTATTGCCATTACATACTCCCTTAGGGTTAAAAGTCATCTTTGTCAAATGGATTGAAAGGGTCCAGTTTCTAATGCTCTTAATAAAAACATGCAAAAAAGGACAAGCCATGTCACCTAAAACATGGTTAGAGAAAAGTCCTTTTCAAAATCTATTGCAATAGAAGAGTACTCTAGCCATTACGTCCAACATGTTCCATACCCTCTCAAGTAATAATAAAATAATGTTGTTCAAAATGGATTGAAATTGGAAAATTCTCATTTACTTCATTAATTTGAAACAATCTACAGTTTGCATTTTTTAGCTGAAATCTAAACATATAATTATTAATAAGATTGTGATTTTTCATCTATTAAAATGTGTTTTTCAATATATAAATGGATTTAGTCTCTAAAATACCTCCTAGAACACTTAGATTCTATAGGCTATATAACTCAAAGTGAGAATCCTAACAATCCTGCTAATTTTCTTAAAACATAAATTGAACAATAACATAAAAATAAAAATATAACATAAACCATTACTTTTTCTTCCTCCCACTAATTAATCCTACTTCATTAAATATTTATTTAAATTAAAATTAAATAATATCTAATTAAAAAGCATTTAATACTCTACATGCACGATGGATTTTACTCCATTCTCTTTTCAATTTAAGCATTAACATTTACAACTATTTAAAATAAGCAATAATACCTAGCTACAGGCATTTACTACCCAGTATCCTAAGTTTTACACTGTATAAAATCCAACGTACATCGCATTAAATGCCCTGTAACCTAGTAGTTATTAATCCCCATAAATTAGACTGCAGAAAATAGCAGTGCAGCACAGAATCATTTTAACCTTGACACTTGAAAACAAAAGTGGAAATTTTCTTCTCTGTATTCTAATAATAATCATTTTAATTATAGATCTCTAATCATGAACCCACCCTTGTTTATCTCAGATGAGCACGGCTTAATCGACTCTTCTGCTCCTCCTTAATTAACCTCTACGGCCATCCCCCCTTCTGACTGCATATGTCTTCCTGCCCATAATCAAACCTGCATTTGATGCAATCTTCAAAGTAGTTAGCTCTGTTCCCTCCAACCCACAAAAAAATTCGCACGCTTGATTCTCCCTCAATGATTTTGAATCACGACCAGACAAATGAATCTCCCTCAATGATTTTGCATGAGCAAACTCCACTACCTATTTCCTACAATCGCCCTCGCCCACGACCAGACAAATGAATCTCCCTCAATGATTTTGCATGAGCAAACTCCACTACCTATTTCCTACAATCGCCCTCGCCCACTCTTCAGGATGACCAATTGACTCAATCCTGGGAACATTCTTGCAAAGCAGATCCCATGATTTCTTCAACTGATTTTCAGCGCCTTCATTCTCCTCGAATCGCTCTGAATCCATCCAAGCCACCTGCACTCGGGGCTCTGCCTTTTTATCCGGTTCAACCATCATAGGATCCATTTCAAAGTTGAACACGTTCAACCCTCGGCATATATCTAAACCAACATCCTCCATATTTTATCTCTCCTTCCATTCCTAAACCTAACATGAACTTAAATTCTATTTAAGTCAACCCGAGTTAACATCTTCTAATCTTATTTCCCATTTAAATTATGACATTAAGATAATTGATTGTTCTAGGCGCATTGTTACTTCAAAACTCTACGTCAAGTTTAATTGGTAATAATAACTCATTATATTCATCCTTTCACTCGATATTCTTCCTTATTCATCGTGCTTCCAACCTCATTTTCCTCATCTATCTAGGGTGATTAATCTCTCATCTCTAGAGTTGGACCCCACTCCCCTTCACCTTCTTAATTATGCAATGGTCCCTTGTCACATTTCAATTAACAAAATTTTATGTTTATTAACTACGATTACTCTTAAGCTTTCATTCATGAAATAGAAGAGATCACATAGGATTGTGTATGGATCCTTCAGTCTATGAAACAGTGAAAACCTAGCCTCTCTAAAGAAAAATTCACCATCCTTTATTGTCTTAATAACAACCCAAATGCGGTCATTTTAAAAGCTAATAAATTTAACATGTTTGCAATCATGAACATTTTTTATTACAATCTAATTATTTGATCCTTTTCTTCATCTGCCTACAAACCTCTCTCCAACAATCATATGAACCAAATCATCAACTTGGTCCTTAAGGTCATCAAGTCCTCTTCCATTGATCCCTCCATAAAAAAGCACCTTCTTCTGCACAATCCTCACCCTCCCAAATTTTATTGACAAGCTAAAATCTAGAAGAAATACAACCCATTTAAATCCATTGTTAACATATAGGTTCCCTTACCCATGATCCTCAAACCCCCAAAATTCATCAACAACCTAAAATCTAGAAGAAAGACAATCCCTTTAAATCCATTGTTAGCATCATAAGTTCATGTCTATACCTTAGCCAAGTTCTTAACTGACAAGCTTGAAACCTTTATAGGCCAAACCCCTTACCTTATTAAAGACTCCCTATCTTTATTCATAAAATTCACAATCTCCACCTTGACAAATAAGACATAATGGTTAGTTTTGATTAAATTCCTATTCCAAAATTCGTTGAACTTATTTTTAATTTAGTTGATTGAGAAATCCTAAAACCTAATTAAGATATGTCTCACAACTACTTTCTTTAGTTTTAAAAATAAATTCTATGAGAAAGCTAAAGGCAAGGCAATGAAATCATTATTATCCCTAGTAGTAATAAACATATTTATTGAACACTTTGAAACTTAATTATCCCTCAATTATTTCCATCTCAAACCCAAATGTTGGTTTCGTTTCAAAGATGGCGCTTTTGTCATTTGAACCCATGGGCATTCTTTCCTTTCGTCATTTTTAAACCATCTTAATAGATTATCTCCCCACATTCAATTTACTATGGAAACCTAAAAATATAACTCACTTCCTTTCTTTGATATTCATGTCACTCAAAATCCTAATGGTTCCCTCAGCCACCAAGTCTATCACAAAAATATTCATACCAATAGATATCTTCATGCGCAATCCCACCACCACCCAACTCAAAATTTTGTTTTTATTAAAACTCTCATTTCCATAGCTATTTGAATTTCCACCCTACATCACCTTAACAAAGAAAAATCCATCCCCTCCAAGCCAATGGTTATTCTATCTCATATATGTGTTATCCAACAACAAAGACTCCCCCCCGTCTTTACCTCCACCCATCAACGCCAATTTTTTCTCCCTTAGAATCATGAAATCACTCTTTATTTCCAATATCTTAACCAAAATAGTATAAAAATCTATTTCAAACCTCGCAAAACTCTTAAGAAATTTTTTATAAGTGTGAAAGATAAATTAGATTCACTTCTATCTCAAGATGTTTATAGATTCCTTGCTCCTATGCTAAATTATATATTGGCCAAACTAGTCTAAGTATCCAAACTTGGCTCAAAGAACATATTGTTGATACTTTTTCGTAATCACCTTACTAAATTTGTTATTATTGAGCATTCTCATAACACCAAATAGCTTATTTTATTTAATCGTGTTAATAACTTAGCACCAACCACCCACTACTCTTAAATCATTCTAAGTAATCCTAGAAATCAATAAACATCCCA
>APFE030921289.1:0-11297 GCA_000404065.3 Pinus taeda
AGAAGGATGAAGAAGTATGGCCACTTATTCAAAAGTTGCAAAAGATCCCAATTCAAACAATATTGCCAGAAATTGAAGAGGAAGGAAAAATCATATTGGAACCTGGAGCAGTGACAGAAACAAGAACCTGAAACTACGAAATCAATCAATTTCAGAGTATCTCATCAAGTGGAAAAACATACCCACTGAAGATTCCACATCGGAGGACAAGAAGTTTATATAGAAGCATTAAGAACTACTCAAACGTTGAGGACAACACTTTTTGAAGGAGAGGGGCATGTTAGGCCCTATACTACTAGTGTAACCCCTTATTATTATTAGTACAACCCCCTTATTATATTGATGTACCCATGTAGTGCCCATATTGTTACATTGTACCCCACAGAAGCCCACTATTGTTATTATTGGCCCTTACAATATTATTGTTATGTAGGCTCTGATTATATAATGACCCCTTAGACTCATATATATAGAGAGGAGGTCTTTTCATTTGTATCATCCAAGAATTGTTCATTTATGTAATGTAAAGGAGGTTGCCCCCTCGAAGAGGCTGAATTCTAAGGCGTTGATCTCTCTTTTATATCTTTTCTTGAGCTAGTTTCATAACAGGTTGTTAGCTTTGTAAATATTGTATAAATACCCATAAATTTGATGCAAAGGAGGAGGTCGCGATCCACTGAAGGGGGATTCTTTATAGTTGTTAGATTTGTGCAAGAGAACATTTGTTATGTATATAAAGTCCGATTATAGAGAAAACATAGGGTCTCTGGCTCTGTTCTAATTGCCTTGCACTATTGCAAGCAATTTTATTATGGGTCGGAGCTACTCAAGGATCGTATATTTTGTAATAAGATTTGGCACTGTTTAATTAATTCTTATTATTGTGTACTATTAGCAGAATGCAATATTATTTCCTCAATGATAAAGTTTCATTTTTTATTCTGATCTTTATTCTAAACAATATTATGTTTCTTCAATATTATGCACCATTGCTATGTCATTGACATTTTGTTGTTGAAGCTTTGTTAAAGCTATCTTTGCAGGGTAGAGTGAGATCGGAATCAATCTTAATTCATTGAAGTATTCATGTGGTGACTGATAACTATTTATTATTCATTTGTAGGCTTATTTGGATTTCAGTTGTATTAGTTAATGTGAACTACTTCCTTTAATTAATACAATTCACATGATTAATGACACCAGTCCTTCCCCTTGTTTCAGTTAACTTGCTCTTGGATTAGGAGAGGGATATCCCATTCTAGTTCGAGATAGGTTTTTCATGTTTTAAATTAGTTTTACATTTGTATCTTAGTTTGCATCAAGTCCTCTCTTAAAGAGGTAAATAAATAATTTAACCGCGGTTTGATAAGCCTTTTTAAATCGATCAAACCTTTGTGTCGATTTACTTCTTTAATTTAAATCTTTAAAGATCAATATAAAGGAAATGTAACATGATGTAATATAGGTGTAAATGGAATAATTATTAGTTTAGGTTATATTATTTTAGATTAGATTAGATTTAAGTTTAAGGGTAATTGGACCCATAACTAGTTGGAACCACCATCTTCAACGGAAAAGGAGCTACTTTAAATTCCCGAATGGGTGGTCTCCCCTAATGTTGACGGAGGACATTTTTTCCGATCAACATAAACCAATGATCCCCTTTATCATGATCTTGGTTCTCAAATGAGAGTTTTAATATCTTATATCATCCTTCTTTATCCATGGTCTGTTTTGCTTCCATTTCTTCTACTTGTTTTTCCTAGCTCACACAATGTTAAGGAACAGTTTGAGGAGGGTCTATTAGATCTAATTCGGGTCTAAGTGTTCATATTAGTGAAGAGGAAAAAGAAGGGAGACTCCATAGAGAAATATTTTTCTTAGTAGTTTCATAGACAAGGTTGGTGTCGTTTGACGAGGTTGTGGATCCTAGATAGTTAACAATATTCCTTGTTAATCAATGGGTTTTCTTCTATTAGACCATCTCACCATGTAATTTTTCTATAGAGTTAATAGAATTGATTGCTTTTAAGGGGCTTAACACAATAAGAAACAAAGTACCATATTTCATAGCATGTTTTCCATTAGAAATAAACCTATTTACAATCCAACTTTTGGGACCATGTGTAATTTTTAACTACCAAAATAATTTATGTTGGAAACACTTTGCTAAATTCCATGTCTACTTGTATATGTGCAAATGTAATTATGTGTCAATGTTATGTCTCTTCACTTTTGAAGCAGAACTTTCCTAAATAATTGCCATTATCATTGAGTGAAACATAGCCCCAAAATTGGAAAGGAAGATTGAGAAGCTATACCTAAACACAAGTCCTATAGAGGATTTGAAGCCAGGTTGAAAGATGGATCCCAAGAACTCATGAATAAACCAAAATTAACCCAAAACCAAGGGACTAGTGATATGAGCAAAGTTCACTATCACACAAATATATTCAAAATATTTGGAATATGAGAGTATCCATCACAAGATAAATAATATTTATATATAAACAATTAAGTATAAAACTGATACATGATGAGAGATACAACTGAGGGCCTCTTATATATACTTAGGAAGGAGTTCCCTTTCATAGAGAGTCATGTCCTTTTAAGATATGTTTGTATGTTATTACTAATTACTAATTATATTGTTTTATGTTATTTATGTTTATAACACCTGAGTTGAGGATCTAGTCTCAAACTTCCATAATGAAGAAGCCTTTAGCACAAGGGTAGATGAAGGATTCCTATTTAAATTTTGACTTCTAGGCACAAAAGATCCACTAACGATATCCTAATATTAGCTAGTGGCCATTAAATCTTCAAATGATATCATTAATTCTATAGAATGTGACATGATCTACAGTGCCTTAGATAATGGGAATAGTTAAAGTTGGGGCTCCTTAAATCACATTATGACTTTGAGCTAGAATCAACTTAGGGGTCCATTTTGCACCATATAATTGAACAAATCACCAACAAAGTTTCCCATAATGAAAAAAACTCCATGATTCTGGCCATCACCACTCACACTCACTTATACTTGATTTCTTGCGCTTCATGCTTTCTTCTCTTCTAAAACTCATTCAATTATAATTTCTTGTTTTGTAACACACTCACTTGAACCTACTTGCTTCAATATGTTCACTTGAACCCACTTGCTTGCACTTGGTTGTTTAATATCATGTTTTCTTGATTTATTCTCTAGCAAACAAATGATATATTCTTTAAATGGGTTTTTATTCCTAGGGGAGTAGCCTCTTAGGAAGACCATTCAATCATAAATATTCTATGAAGTCTCTAAGAATCCCTTGAATAATAAATCATATATTATTTAGCATCATAATACCATGACTTGGGTGTGATATACCAAGACCTATATTCTTGTGTTGGAGAAAGTTATTATTGAAGGTCATGTGTGGTGAGGAGGCATTCAAATTATGTGTTCAACAATAAATGCACTATTCTTGGAATATAAAACTAGATATACTAGTATATGCTCCTACCTTGTTGGAGATTGCATTAAAGATTCACCCAATTTAGATGATCATGTCGAGAAAGTTGGATCATGCTCAGCTGTGTGGCCTCCTTAGGGTTGCAAAATTAATTGAGGATGAAGGTCCATAGTGTGATCCTTTAGTAGGATTAAGCGATGCACCATTTCAAAAGGCAATAACTATTAATTTGATAATGGAATGGCCTCAACCTAATCATGTTGCAAACATAGCACTACAAAATAGCATGGCCTCTTGGTCATGGATCAACTTGAAAGTTTGACTCCATACACCACCTTATGCACTTAGATTTGTTATTTCCTCGATGATGTAGCTTATGTGCCAACAACTCCCTTTTCATTGCATAATTTCACTATATCTCACCTCTTTCATTGTGTGCTCTCATGGATTATCAACATCAAGTTTGAATTCCTTATCTTCCATGGAGTAAACCAAGATGCTATGGAAAACTACAATAGATTTTTTCATGCTTAAGAATTAGAAGAGCCCTAATACCATGTTAAATAAATACAATGCACAACGCAACACAAGAGACATAATACTTTGGTGGAAAAGTCCTCAAGCCATATTATACACATATTCATTTTGATGATACAATATATAAGACATGAATGAAACTAATTCAATTTCTCTGACCTCAACACCTCACCAATAAATAAAGTAGGAGGCGGAAAAATAGGAAACTAGAAACACACTTAGTATATCAATTTTATCCTAGAATTTGAAATACAAAGGTGATTATACTAGGACTTTAGGTTTGTATACTTGTAAGAGACTAACATAAAATAGGAGGAAAAGAGTTTATAACAACCATTTAGGATGTAGAATCAAATGAAACTCCATAGTGAACACCTTTTTCTTTGTATATGCATTTACATAACTGGAGAAAGAGAGAAAAGCATTGGCCTCACCTTCTAGCTAGGGTTTTCCCCCATTTTGGGTTTCCCATGGTACATCATGTTTCCATTTGTGTGGATGGTGTGTTATTTTTCCAATTTGTTTCATTTTCAATTTTAGTTATTTTGTAAATTTAATAAAACTGTTAGTAATAATTTATATGAGATATAAGAAAACAAATTGCACAATTTAAGATTTTCACAATATTATAAGATTTGTTGTGATGAATTTCTCCAATGGAATATCTACTATAGTTTGCATATCAGAATCCCATCTTCTTTTCTTTGTTTTTAAATAAGTTATCATCCTGATAATATTATAATACACACACATCTCATCTTTGGGAGCCAAACCCTAGATTGTAGGCAAAGTAAAATATTTATGATGATGTTGACCCTCAATAAAACACAAATTGTTCACTTACTTGTTCTCCTTGAACTATTATTAAATCATATATTGTTCCCAAATTTGGGGATAATTGCTAATGTATACATTACCCATAACCCCTTTAATGAATTCAAGCAAATAACATAATTACCCATGTAATATTGATATAGTACTAATTGGAGGTAATATTTTCAAAAATAGTGTGGCCCACAAAAGAGCATTCATGTGACCTCTTCCTTAAAATGTTGATGCATTATTGTTTTAATAAATAGGACTAAGCCCTCTACTAAAATTTTAGAAGAACCTACAGTGAGATTGTTTTCACAATATGAGAAACAAACTCCTAGAAACAATGCACGATCATATATAATCCATGCATACAAGGATCTAATGTATGTCTTTTGATAGAGTTTATATTTCTTTTTCTCTCCATTAGAAATATTTTCACGATTGGAATCATTTGCACATTAAGTTGGGCATTCAACATAAGGGGAAAATAGTAGAGTTTATTTGTATATAGGTATTTTTACCTCCTAGTGACTCAACCAACATTTATACTCATAAAATAATGACAAATTTATAAATAAATCTAAAAAATGTTTGGATAGTTCACTAGTAGGACTAATCTTCCTAGATGGAAAGAATAATACACTTCTGGCATGTTTCCTCTATATGGCTTATGGAATTCAGTTCAAATCCAGGGGGAATAATTTTACTGATATCAAGGAATCCACCTCATTAATTATTTTCCATTCTAAAATGATGTTTACATCCAACAACCCTTTATATTTAGAACAACCAAAAACTAGCAATGGTTCTATTGAGAATGCCAATGATCAACTTCATATACACTCTGCTAATATATGGAGGTTCATAATTTGCATGAAAGGCCCTTTAGAGACATTAGGTATTTATAACATGTTGCAAATATTTCTCCCAATTGTAAACTTGGGATATTTGAGTATATTGAGGTCTCACTTGACTCCTCTAAATCAAATATATACATATATTAATATCACAAAGGGTCATTGTGAAAATCCTTATGATAAATTCACTAACTTCAATAAAAATAACATTAATTTACTTACATTCCTTATGTCTCCCCATGTTTGAATATGAAGAGGAGAAATTTGTGGCATTATCACATGGCCTTGTCCTTGTGTTGCAACCGCTATAACGCCCACCTAAAATTTTTGGGCATATCATAAAATTTCAGGCCCCCCTTTGCTTGTCTAAGGTCATATAATTTTTTATCATATTTTGAATTGGCCAATCTCCCCATGTCCCAATTGCTATCAAACCTTATCGATGTTTATACCTTAAAGATCTACATTACTTCTATCCCCTTGGTTCATCTTGGTTCCCATCCTAGAAAGTTCATTAGGGTTTTGGTAACTATCATTTCTTTAGAAACCCTATGTTATCATGATTGCATTCAATGTCATTTTTGAGCTTAATATGATAAAGAGATTCCACTTGTACACGCAAGCTATTTTTCATAAGCTTTTATGTTGTGGCTTGCATCCTTCTCTTAAAGAAACATCTGAGATTTTTAAGTATTTTCATTGGTGAGGTCAAGGTTTTGTGGACCTTATAAGACTCACTTAGACCAAGATTTTAATTACCTTGTTTATTATATTTAGGGCTTTATGATTGAAACACATGCAAATTCATTTTTATTTCCCCATGACCTTACTAACCTATGTTGTATTTTCGCATATAGGGAAAACGAGGGGAACACATCAAATAATGTTAGCCCAAGGTGTTGAAGCCATTGATAATGGATAACACAATATGGAGAGATATATTAAATGGTGTAAATATAACTAAGGACAAGTTATGCAAACTTCTTATGCCGCCAGATTATGGAACCTCACCAATTGGAATGTGTGTGCATGAAATGAATTATCAATCTAATTTTAGGATGTTAGTAGCGCAAGAGGTTGAGCCTAAATGGTTATGATGGATGAATGTAATGTGTGTTGAGAGAATTTAGAGGCATTTAAACCATGCTTTGATAATCATTGAAACAATGTGTTGAAGTGCGTTGGGCACATGTCAAATGCGTTAAAAGAATTTAGCCTCAACAACACCATGCATATGCAACGTTTCAAGGGTTGCATTAAAAGGCTAGTCAAAGGAGCGTTAAGTACTGTTGGAAATTTGTGTTTTGCGATGATAATAATGCCACGCGTTGAGTGTCTTTTGTAATACGTTGGACATCTTTTATTTTCCAGTGCGGTAGGCATTACTTTGCAATGCATTGGGGATCATGATGCAATGCAATTAGGCATCACCTTACAACATGTTGAGTGTTTTTATGATCACCATATCAATTGTATGCAAGCATTGCTGGTGACCACTAGCCATAAAATGGGAAGAAAACATTATTGAATCTAAGGCACATCTCCAGGCTTGAACATCAGTTGTAGTTTTGGCTTCATTATTGGCAAAATCGTAGTTAAATTTTCATTTGTGAATGTGACTTGGTATAAGTCGCATTCCTAATTAAGACTTACACTCGTTACTTCCAAATGTGTTGTGGCTTGATTTGGATTTTCAAATACGGCCTATCTGCAACTTGTCTTGTAGGATGTATTTGCATTTATCTACGACCATGATTCTTTACTTTGGTTGTCCATAAGTCACAGGTTGTATCAAAAGTATGCAAATGTGTGATTTTCCTTGCCTTAGGGACCTGCAACCAACTCTAATGATTGGAAATGTGACTTTCCTCTCTTGAAAACTCCCTAAGTCACTAATCGCATTTCCGTTCCTCAACAATACAACCATAAAGTGTGACCTAAACTATAATGTGACTATGTGACCTGGGCTGTTTTTGAAAGGTGTGACCCATCCTAGAATTGCGACTAAGCTACTCTACCATATCGTGAGGTCGCAAGTCACAAAAATAACCTCCAAGGGCCCTTCAGAAGAATATAAGCCACCCATCTCTTTAAAATGTGATCTCTCGATAGGTCATAGTTCCTAATGCAATCTCTCCATAGGTTACAGTTCCTAATGCAATCTCTCAACAAGTTGTAGTTCCTATTGTGATATCTCCACAAGTTGCAATTCCTAATGTGATCTCTCCATAGGTCACAGTTCCTAATGCGATCTCTCCATAGGTCATAGTTCCTAATGCAGTCTCTCTACAATTTTTAGTTCCTAAATGCGATCTCCACAAGTCATAATTCCTAAACGCGATCTCCATAGGTCGCAGTTCCTAAATCCAATCTCCACAGGTCACAACTCCACCTACGATAAACTCTAATGATTGAAAACATGACCATTTCCTTTGGAAAACTCCCTAAGGCACTAACTGTGACTTGCACTACAAATTAAAATGCAACTTCTCACTAAGATATGTTAGTTTCAGGCTAGCAGTGTTGTCTTGGTTCTCATTAATTGGTTAGGGATGTATTCTGAAGATGATATTGATGCAGTAAAGGCATTTGTTGAAGAATCTGGAATTGCCAATTTATTTTCAGCTAATTAATGGCCACAAGGATTTCTCAATGGTGTTAGCTTAGTGGATGTATTGCTAGGAATTGAGCATATATCCATAGGAAATGCAATGATATCCAAACTGGTTGCAGAACTCAAGTATCATATTGCATGATGTGGACATATCTCTTGTTCTAATGAGCACTATGAAAATAATGAAGCTTCATATGTAACATGTTTCTTGGTCTTGTCGTTGTTGGTAATGACAAGAAAGAGAATTTGTCCAGGCATTTTCACTCGTACTTTCTTCAATGATGTCTATGTATTAGCTTTCAAAAGAGCCTCCAAAACCAACAAATTTTCCATGTAAAGATAAGAAGCCATATGTCGGGGAAAATTATACAAATAAACAAACTGAAACTTCTGATGCCCAATATTGTCGTCATGTTGTCTCCAAAAGCGACAAAGAGTAGGCACTAAAAATGGTGAAAGATTGTGTTTCCAATATTTATCATCTGGTTCTTGTTCACGAAAATTTGTTCTCAAAGGGGCATTCTTTGATCTATCAGAAAAAGAAAATATAAAAGGGGTACAGAGCGCAAGTTTCACCATAGCTTAGATGGTGGTAGGAGTAGTGATTTTCTTTCACCTGGCATCTGCTTTGATTTTGTTAAGAAAGATAGATGTGACAAATGTGATAACTACATATTTAGCTATGATAATGATTCTGGAAAGAAAAGGAGAAGTATAGTTCCTAATACAGATAAGCCCTGTTGATTTTGCTTGTCAAGCCCCAATCTAGATATCCATCTTATAGTGAGTGTAGGGGGGAATTTCCACTTTGCACGAACCAAGGGTCCATTAGCTTAAGAACATGTGTTGATAGTTCCCATTTAACATTTACCTTTTACTCTTTCACTGCCTTCATATGCAGGTAGAGAATTGGAGAGGCTTGAGCATGCTCTTAGAAGATATCCCAGGAAGCATGGAAATGCAAGGATTGTATTTGAAAATTATTTGAATCTAATTACATTTAATCATGTTCATTTACAGGTTATTCCTACACCCTTCTACAAAGCATCAGTTGTGCAAAGTTTTCTAAAGGCAGGGAAGAAGTTAAGTTTTGAGTTTGATGTGATTAGACCTAGAAGGAACAATATTGATGTGTTGTAGCTCCTACAACCACCCCTCCAAATTTTTTTCACATGCTTTTATTTTATCGCCTCCCTTCTATCTACAGGAGTCTATAATTCACTATTGTCAAGTATTCATGCTATGTTATGGACTTATCATTCCATGCAATGCTTGTGATTTCCTGTTTTCACCCCGATCTAACACAAGCCATCTCCTGCCTTGTGTCAATTTTTGCAACTGCAGTCAAATTCCACCTTGGACAGATCAAATGAACGAGATGATGATTTAATTAGATTACTCTTTTCAAGATGACCAAAATTGACCTAAATATCACCTTATTTGGACAAGGGAAAGTTGGTTTTTGAATTTATTTATTCATTCATGTATATTGGGTTAGGTCGGCCCTACGCACATGTTAAATTGGAAAAGTCGTCCCCAATCCCAAGGGGACCCTCATGAAAGTCTATAAATAATATACCTCAAGCTCATTTGGAGACATTGATGAAGCCATATTCTCTTCTCTTATTGTCTTGATTCGCATAGGTTTTTCAGAGGAAAGTTCACACAAGGTTTTGAAATCTTAGGGTCGAAGCTCACACTGATCTAGGGTTTTCTGGATTTGAGACGTTGGTAGGTTTTCCCCATAGTGGGTTTTACCCTGGTCTAAGGCCAATCTTGGTGTCTCTATGTGTGTGCATGCTTTTCTTCTATTGTGCCTTTATGTTCCACTGCATTGATGATGATGATGATGTTGTTCTTTCTATGTAATTGCCTATGATGATGAATAATGGTGTAGATCCGAATAATGTAAAGATGATATGGGGTGAACTTAATGTATTAATTAATAAATTAAATTATGAAAGAAAATAAAAATATAGCCATATGAAAAACTAACATGCTATCGAAGCTGGGCTGTAGAAAATCCATGGAGATCACCTCGATGATGACACTTTTGATGGAAGCAAGAAGAGGATGGAGGAGACCTAAAAGAACCCTATGAAACTTTATTATTAGGGTTTGATGGATTCTGTGAGGTTAGGGTTGGAGAGAAAATCTTGGTTTATGAAAACAATATGAGATATGGAACCTGCCTGGTTAATGTGAAGATGCTCAAGAACTTGAAATTTTTTTTATGAAGCCCTAGATGGGATAATCCCTAGCAGGATTGGTTAGATAACTGAAGGAAACATTGGTATATGGACCATGGACATTGATGGCTCTTTAATATTGGTTCAAGAGGGAGAGGATCACCCTCATTGAAGATAAGTATTTCTTGACTTATGATACCTCTTGCTTTTGTTTATATCTATGGATATGATGATTATGTTTATTGCTTATACTTCCTGCATATGTATTTGAATATATGGATGTTTCTAACCTCCTTGATGAGATATGATGAGTATATATTTCTTTAGGATCATTTTGAGATGTAGGAAAGAAAAGATAGATTTGGAAAGAGGTAAAGAGGTACTTCATGAAAAGATGGAGAAGTGCTTCTGTTATGAAACCAGCTCAAGAAAAGATAGATCAATGCCTTAGAATTCAACCTCATCGAGGGGGCAACCTCCTTTACATTACATAAATGAACAATTCTTGGATGATACAAATGAAAAGACCTCATTTCTATATATAGGAGTCTAAGGGGTCATAACATAATCAGAGCCTACATAACAATAATAATGTAAGGGCACAATAATAACAATAGTCGGATTCTATGGGGCAGAATAGTAACAATATGGGCACAACAATATTAATAAGGGGTACAACTACAATAGTAATGGGGTAATCACTAGTATTATGGGGACCCAACATGCCCCTCTCCTTCAAAAAAAGTGTTGATCTCAACGCTTGAGTAGTTCTGGATGCTTCTGTATAAAATTCTCATCCTCCCATGTGGAATCTTCAGCAGATAAGTTC
>APFE030921289.1:11317-63145 GCA_000404065.3 Pinus taeda
CATAGACTCTAATGTTGGATCGAAGATGCACCATATTCCAAAAATCGATATGAGGAAGTTTGATGGCAAGGATCCGCAACATGGATATTACAGATGGAGCAATTTTTCGATCTCAATAATGTGCAAAACACACAAAAGGTACGTATTGCAACTTTATATTTGGAACCAGATCAGTTTGTATGGTATCAATGGCTTTGCTCTCGTAAACAAAGTATCACTTGGGCAATTTTTACGGAAGAATTGACAGCACATTATGACGATACAAAAAGCAACACTTTTTTTAGCCAATTGATAAGTCTCAAACAAAAGGATTCAATAATGGAGCACATTGAGGAGTTACAAAAATTGAACATAAGGGTAAAAGATATTCCAGAGGAGCATAGAATTGATGTGTTAATAGGGTCTTTAAAGGATAATATCCAACATGATGTTTGCCTTTGGGAACCTGATTCATAAGAGAAGGCATTCAGGTTAGCAAGAAAAATGGAAAGAAAAATTATGGCAACCAGGAAGCATATCACTCACATCTATAAAGACGGAAGTGGTGTTGCCGCTAGTCTTCCACAACCTATAAGGTTGACACCACAAAAATTGGAAGAAAAAAGAGCAAACAAGGGTTTGTTACACGTGTCTGATAGAAAATATACCTAAGGTCATAAGTGTGCGAGAATAAATACTTTTTACAATAGATTGGAAAGAGGAAGAAGAAAAGGAGAAAATATGTCAAGAGAGGATATAATCCAGGACAAAAGCTGATGAAAGAACAATAATCCGACCATATCTTGTAATGCATTGGCGGGAATTACCACTCCTCAAACCATCAAGATAGAAGGAAAAATCAAGAAGAAAAAGGTAATAGTGTTGATTGATTCAGGAAGTACTCACAATTGTATTCATTATAAGATAGCAAAAGAATTAAATTGCTTCTTATATCCAACACCAGAGTGTCAAGTGATGGTTGCAAATGGAGGAGCAATAAATTGCTCTAGAAAGTGCCAGAATATCAAGCTATCCATGGGATAATATGTATTGACTAGCCCAATGTTCTCCATTCCAATGGGAGGTGTTGATGTTGTATTAGGAGTCCAATGGCTACAATCCTTGGGTACAATAGCTTTTAATTTTCAAGAACTTTTCATGAAATTTTCTATGGAAGGAAAGGAAGTTATATTAAGAGGTATTGCAGGGAAACCGGGAAAGATAATCAGCTCTAATGGTATGACAAAGCTTCTAAAAAAGGAACAAAAAGGTGTAATTGCACAATTATGTTCGCTAGATGTTTCCACATTGGAATCATCTATTTCTCCAGATCTCCAAATGGTCTTGGACAATCATTCCAAGGTATTTGAGACAATCATTCCACATCAGCACCTCCCATTGGAATGGAGAGCATTGGGCTAGTCAACAAATATTCTCCCATGGATAGCTTGATATTATGGCACTTTCCGGAGCAATTTATTGTTCCTCCATTTGCAACCATCACTTGAAACTCTGGTGCTGGATATAAGAAGCAATTCAATTCTTTTGCTACCTTACAATGAATAAAATTGTGAGTACTTCCTGAATGAATCAACACTATTACCTTTTTCTTCTTGATTTGTCCTTCTATCTTGATGGTTTGAGGAGTGGTAATTCTAGCCAATGCATTACAAGATATGGTTGGATTCATTTCTTCTTTATCTAGGCTTAGTTCTTGGAGTATATCCTCTTATGTTGACCTTTCTTGCTCCTTTTCTTCTTCCTCTTCACAATCTATGTAGAATAATTTCTTCTCAGCACACTTATGACCTTTAGTGTATTTGCTATCACAACTGTAACAAAGCCCTTTTGCTCTTTTTTCTTCCAATTGTTGTGGTGTCAACCTTATAGGTTGTGGAAGACTAGGGGAAACAACACTTCCGTCTTTTTAGTTGTGAGTGGTATGCTTCCTGGTTGCCATAATTTTGCTTTCCATTTTTCTTGCTAACCTGAATGCCTTCTCTAATGAATCAGGTTCCCAAAGGCGAACATCATGTTGGATATTATCCTTTAAAGACCCTATGAACACATCAATCCTATGATCCTCTGGAATATCTTTCACCCTTATGTTTAGTTTTTGGAACTCCTCAATGTGCTTCGTTATTGAACCCTTTTTGTTTGAGACTTATCAATTGGCTAAAAAAAGTGTTGCTTTTTGTATCCTCATAATGTGCCATCAATTCTTCCGTAAAAATTGCCCAAGTGATAAATTTTTTACGAGAGCAAAGCCATTGATCATACAATCTGATTTGGTTCCAAATATAAAGTTGCCATACGTACCTTTTGTGTGTTTTGCACATTATTGAGATCGAAAAATTGCTCCATCTGTAATATCCATGTTGCGGGATCCTTGCATCAAACTTCCTCATATCGATTTTTGGAATATGATGGGTCTTAGATCCCACATTAGAGTCTATGGAATCATGATTAACATTTTCTTTTGTTCTCATCATGAGTTTCCTTTACTTTCCCTTTCACCCTTAGTGACCCTTTCTTGTAGAAACTTATTCATATTTATCTTCAATTCTTCCATGTTTGTCTTCAAATCTATCTTCAAATCATCCATCTTAGCTTCCATGTCATTCATCTTAGCTTCTACACCTTCCTTTAAACAATCCATCTTAGATTATGTTCCTTTTTGTGCAAGTGACACTTGTTGCACTTGGTCTCGTAATTTTGATATATCATGTTGCATTTCTTCCTCTTCTTCATGAGTCATGCTAGAGCTTTCAGGTCGCCTACTAGGTGTTTCCATTTTCTTTCTTCGGGGCATCAATTACTGATAATAATGCTTCACTATGCCCTTTGAATTCCTTCAAAATAAATTTTCAAACCAAGCTTAAGCAAACATTTAAAAATATACACACCTTTTTTCACTTTGTAGGAGCTCGATATTGCCTTTGATGTATCTCTGTAATTTCAGATCATCCAGTTCTGAACTTGCGATCTGCGGTAGCCCTCTGTGTCCTCCTTCCAATGCCACCCGTTTGACCCCAACTGGATTCTCCAATGAAGAGTTATGCCAAATCTCCCACAGTGACCTGATTATAGACTAATTCAATAGAGCGAACTTGTACGATGTTCCACGAGTCACTGTTTCGACCTCTAGCTCTGAAAACTATTTAGAAGAAACTACAGTCTATCCTCTTTCTGTACCTTTTTATGAAATTTCAATCCAATTATTAGAGAAAAAATTATGATGATTTTCCCCAGGTCACCTGTTTAGAATGTAATTCAGGAGTCTGTAAAAAGACCAACTTCCTCAGATCATATCTCCGCAATTATAGCGCAAAATGCTCTGAAATTCAGACCCGAGATTTAGCGCGATGTCCTCTCAAATGGGTTTTTTTTTTAGCTTCTGAAACATCACCGAAAAAAATTTATAGCGAAAATTCCATGATGACCTGTTTGGAGCAGCGAAACCCTAGAATCCAAAGCTCTGATAGCGAATGTTATGAAACCAGCTCAAGAAAAGATAGAAAAGATAGATCAACACCTTAGAATTCAGCCTCTTCAAGGGGGCAACCTCCTTTACATTACATAAATGAACAATTCTTGGATGATACAAATGAAAAGACCTCCTTTCTATATATAGGAGTCTAAGGGGCCATAACATAATCCGAGCCTACATAACAATAATGATGTAAGGGCACAATAATAACAATAGTGGTCTTATATGGGGCACAATAGTAACAATATGGGCACAATAGGGGTACAAAAATATTAATAAGGGGTACAACTACAATAGTAATGGGGTAATCAGTAATATTATGGGGACCCAACAACTTCAAGCGATCTGTGCCTAATGAGAAGGTGCACATGTATTTGAATACCACAAGGTATGCATGGTATGTTGTATTTTAGTTGTAACATTGGATGGATCGCTAAGCCCTAATATATTATGAGAATGCCTCTTTATTTGATGGCTCATACATGCATATGAAAGTTACTTGGATCTATGTTTCCTATGATGAAATGATGCACTTGGTGTTGAACATTTTGATCTTCTTGAATTCTATGAGGTTATCTAATGTTGATACCTTGATACACTTGACGTTTTGCTAACATCCATCCATTGGACACCTTGATCCTATAAAGAAGGCTAGCACCTTGACTCTAGTAAATGATACTCTTGATACTTTCCATGATAGATTTTATATCAAAGGATAGCTCATTGAATCCTATACATGAGTTTGCTGATAATGCTTGTGATAATCATGATGAAAACTTACGGAAAGAGAGATTGACACTCTTGTTGTTTTGGTAAAGCTTTATTAAATGACCTAACTTGATCTAATTGATCATGATAAGCATGGTAGAATTGATGTTAGAGGTATAACTATGAGATTTATATTCTAGATCTCTTACTACCTGTGGTCATGTCTTGATGACATATGGTTAAATTGAATGTCCTAACTTGATGGAGTGACTTAATAGAAAGTGTTATTATGTTCATAATCTCTGAGATATGATGTTGCATCTATCTACTACTTTGAGTCTAACCTTTGATGAAAGATTGATGTCATGATGATGATAGCCATGATAGCCATGATAGGCATGATAGATATATGTTTATGATATAACATATATGTTGTTGCTTGGCTCTAGTAGAGACAAGTTGATGACATATATTCCTAATCAGATGGAGAATCTCTTCTTAAGACTCTCACTCTTATTACTATTTCATTATGTACTGATGAAGTATGATTTATGTGCATCTGAGATAGTTGATTTGCATCAAAGTCTCAGATCTGAAGCTTGTACATAAATTAGGGTTTCTGCTCCGGACGTAGGTATTGAACTAGGAAATCTTGTCCCTGGATGCACTCATGCTAAGGCCCATGTAGCATCTAGGCAGCTAAATACACTCCCATGATAACCTGAAGGGAGCGTCTAGGGGTTTGACTACAATTGAACATAATCTAAAGTTTTATGAAGTTGTCTAAACTCTGAACCATAGTGTCTATGACATATTCTGCCACTGTAATCTAATTTCTAAAGTTGTTGGGTTAAAGTATTGATCACATAAAAAAAATGAAATATTGTGCATGAAATTGGATGGTCACCTGGAAGATGTTAGTTCCACATTTTATGTAGCAGATAACAAGATCTAGAAGAAAGAAAAGCTTGAATGTTTTCCATAACATGAACATGCATACTGAACTTGTGTTTGCAGGTGACCAGGACATACATATAGATATGTCATTATGTTTGTGTTACAAGAGGTTAAAATGATTTGGCTAATTGACATAGATGAGTAATGTTTACTATTTTTTCATGATACTTGACATTAATGATTGAGACATGCTTTGAGTTTGGACTTGACCTAATGGCTAATGATCTGATTTGACGATTGTTAATTTGCCCTAATGTAAATGCTATGTGGGCATAATGACTTATGTGGGTATTCAGAAAAATCATTTTACTATTGGCCTCCTTGTTCCTAGCATAACAGTTGAGGTATTGATAGTTGTGATTCAACACGAACATGGAATTTGCATGAATCATCCTTGGTGTATGCATTTGCACCTAGTGATAGAAATGACATATGAGAATGACTTGATAAAGTTCGGATTCATAATGCATGGTTGATGACAACTTGTTGGCATGATAATAAATGAATTCATGACTTGATATGAGCTTTCCCTGTATCTTGGTTGAAAGTATTGATATTGTGATGTTGATGACTTTGATAATGGTTGTGATCTGACTTCTAAACTTTCATGAGCTGAATCTGTTGATGTGATGGTAAAACATTGATTTATGAAAGGCTGATTATGTTGGATTAGCAAGGAATTATGCTTAGAGAATTAAATTAAGTAAGCTCCCCAATCCAGATATGTCTATATTTGACAGTTATTTGATGAAGTCAAAATGATGAGTTCCAAGGAATGGCTTTGATTTTGATTATGGCTATTTTGGTTTTACATCCTGATGGTCTACTCTTGACAGGTGATGGATATGAATTTGAGGGAGATAGCTTCTGAAGCTTGGAACGATGTATCATGGCATGATGAATTGATTTCTGGAATTCAATATTTCTAAGCTATTGGATTTTTTTTTTTAAATAATGAAAATGAAAATCCTTGGATACTCGAATTTGAAGTTCAAAGATGTTGTTGAACTTGACATGGCATCCAACTATTGATTCAAGCATTGATGTTCTATTTTGAACATCCACCATTATATATATATATATATATATATATATATATATAATATTATATATATAATATATATATATATATATATATATATATATATATATATGATATGCATAAAACCTGAATAAATTCATGAGTGAGCCGCTTCATTCACAAAAAGTTTCCACTAAGCATCCTTTGAAATATCTGCATGAGATATTCTATTTTTGAGGCTGAGATATTTCTCCTATGACATGTGACTGCATGGATGCATTGTTGTCGATAGAGATTATTGTTAAGCACATTTGGATGTTGCTTTAATATGATATCTTCCATGATATCTTGGATGAGAGGTCCATATTAGGATTGAGGATGAGTACAATGTTGCTAGCATGGCTAGCTGTGAGGGAGGATGAAGAAGCTCCTTAGGGAGTAGTCTGAGCATGATCTAGAAATGACATGGATACATTGTGATGACATAGAGTGAGATATGATTTGCAGAAATTCTCATATTTATAGTTGGGACCGAGATACTCACATATATTGAGATAGTGCAAATGTTCGAAACAAGCTCAGGCTTGTGGTTGGCACCTCTTTGAGAGGCAGGATAATTATGGTATCCTTTTGTGATTTATATGATTATTTATGTTTTGACATGATATTTGATTTGATGTCCTGTATGAACAGGAAACCACTGCTATTGAGACAAGCTGATACCAGATTTGAGTATGATGAGAGCAGCACTGATCTAGGACATTGAGCCAATGCTTCCTCCTTGGTTGAGCTCCCAGGGTGAGGAATTGAGATGGAGGTCTCCTGGGGTTGAGGGAACTGTGGATAATAGGGTATGACCCCTATCTGTGATCCATAGGGCTGAAGATTATGATCCCATATCTTCATAGGGCCAGAGAATGATGATCACTTGTTTGGTCTTTGGAGAGTATACCCAAGTTGGCATCATACCCACAAGCAGGGCTTGTCAGGAATACCGCTCCATGTTCATCCAAAGAGTTGAGAGTGTGCCTGGGGTGTAAAACCCAAGTCGATTATGATGCAAGTGTTCTACCACATGACTATTCATGGTCATCGATGGGAAGATTAGTAGGCAATAGGATGGGTTGAGATAACCCTATGTGATTCCAGGTTGAGATCTAGCTCCATGATGAGATCCCAATGTCGATATGTGGTCCCTTGTGTGTTTGGATATCCTATTGCTCAATATGGGTTTGTAGATGTATAGCTCCTCCATGAGATTTTGGGTCGAAATGTGTTCCCTGATGTGGTTCCAAGTTGAGATGTGCTCCTTGATGATATGCTCTCCAATGACAATTGATGGTGATATTCCCGGTAGTATCCCACTGACAAAGATTCCAGGTAGCAACTTGATGGATAGAGGGTGGTATCTTAAGCTCCCCTCCGGTAACAAACTCTTCTTCTTCTAGATTCGAGAATCTTCAACATATGAGTAGGAATAATCAAGAGATAAGCAAGATAAGTACAAGATAGATCGAGATGTACATTGATGATCTGTGATGATGAGATACTTGAGGTGGTCATGGCATGATGACTACATGATAGAGATGATCATGGTTGATACATGATGACACATGAAGATCCCAGAATGGCATATTGATCGATGGACAAATATTTGTACGTGGAATTCTCCCTAGTTGAGAGGGAGTGTTAATTTTTGAAAGTGCAGTGAAATTCCACCTTGCACAAATTAGATGATTGAGATGATGATTGCATTAGATTCCTTTCTTCGAGAGGACCAAAATTGACCTAAAGATCACCTTATTTGGACAAGAGAAAGTTGATTTTTGAATTTATTTAGTCACTCATGTATATTGGGTTAGGTCAACCCTCATCACATGTTAAATTGGACAGTTTGGCCTCAACCTCAAGTGGACCCTCATGAAAGCCTAGAAATAGAAGGGACCTCAAGCTCATTTGGATACATTGATCAATCCATATTCTCTTCTATTATTGCCTTGGTTCGCACAGGTTTGTTGGAGGAAAGTTCACACAAGGGTTTGAAATCTTAGGGTTGTAGCTCACATTGATCTAGGGTTTTTTGGATTTCAGACGTTGACATAGAATTTGAAATTTTAGTCTATGTACATTGGCACATAGTGGTCCTAATAGCGTAAAGGGAGCCTTGGACCCTGGCACAATGAGTTGTGGGAGCGTCTATGGTTTCAGAGATAGATCAAGCTATATTAGTCCCCGGACGCTCAAACAGAGTGGTACTAAGAGAATCTAGGTTTCCATATATGCTCACACAATAGCCTTATGAGAGTATATAGGGCTTGAAGAAGATCTAGGTATGTTTGACTATGAATGCCCTCATCTAGTTCACTTGGGAGCGTCTAGATTTGTTTCGGACGCAGTCATCTAGTTATGCAGGGAGTGTCCAGATCTGTTATAGACGCTCGCACAACTCATCCTCCGTGCATCTAAGACTCAAAGATGAGATTTATGTATTTTGAAGATTCTGCTTAGTGACAATAGTGTTCTTCAGTATCCAGTAGTTGACTACTATCAGTGACATCACATTACAACCATCAGAATGAGGATTTTTATTATAAGCATGATTAGATCTGTTTCGAACATAATCATCCAATTATACAGAGGGCGTCCATATTGGCTATAGATGTTCTCACAAATTCTCCACCCTGCATTCAGGACTCAAAGATGATATTTCTGTATTCTGAAGGTTTCTCTTAGTGACAACAATGTTCAACAGTATCCAACAATTGACTACTATCAGTGACAACATATTACAACCTTCAGAATAAGGGTTTTGATTATAAGCATGACTAGATTCAATTGATGGATATCATAGTTTTTTTTTTGCATAGATAAAGTTATGGATCATTGTACTCTCTTTTGCTGAATCATTTGATGACGATCTAAGAAGAGGAATATTTGCAAGGGTTTTCCCCATAGTGGGTTTTGCCCTGGTCTCAGACCAATCTTGGTGTCTCTATGTGTGTACATGCTTTTCTTCTATTGTCCCTTTAAGTTCTGTTGCATTGATGATGATGATGATGTTGTTCTCTCTATATAATTGCACATGGTGATGAATAATGGTGTAGATTTGAATAATGTAATGATGATATGGGGTGAACTTAATGTATTAATGAAGAAATGTAATTATCAAAGAAAAGAACAATGTATCCCTATGAAAAATTAACACCTTGACCTTGAAGAATTATCGATATTCTCTCTTGGAACTATGTAATCCACTGTCTCTGGAAATTGCACTGAGCCTTTAGGATCCAAACTATGCAATCCTAGAAGGGAGGCTAGCCTTAACGATCTAAACTACGCAATCCTAGAAGGCAGGCCAACCTTAAGCTCAAAAACTTTGCAAAAGTTATCCTTCCCCTCAGAAATTGCGCAATTCACTGAGGCAAGGATTTGCACAAGCACTTGAGCCTGTAAATTGCACAATCCCCTTTGTGAGTGTGAAAAAGAATTTTCCCAAAAAAGAGTTGGCATCCCTAAAAAACAGGAGTTGTGCAATTAATGTCTGGTGAAGACCACTAAGTGAATTTCAGACAAGTGGCACTTTTTCCTTGATTTTAGGCATGTGTGTCAAAAACCCTAACCAACCTAGATGTATTTAATAGACTCCCCTAGATCTTATTTTCACGCTTGTTCTTGGAGCTCTAGCCTTCCTAAGGAGATCAAGGAACTTTTAGTTAAGTTTGCGGTGTTTTTTCAGGCAAGTTTTGCATGTGTCGCTTCTTCTGTCGCTTTTGTCATTTTGGATTGTATGAGTTTCTTTTTGTCTATTTCTTTTCATAGTAGTTGGTGTTTTAACTTATATTATCTTTTACAAGTGTTGGTGCAATTTGTCGTTCACATTTTCAAGTGTGGCATTAAGTTCTTGCTTTTTTCCCACCAGTAGTTGTCATTGTTGAGTCACTTTGTGCATGTTCATTTTTTCCTTTTGCATGATTGTTTCTTGCACTTAATTTCACTGATCTATCCTTCCCTTAGACAAATCTACTTTCCTTCCTTCCCTAACACTCAAATGTGTTAATATTTTCTCTCTTTCCCGGGAATATCTGCGCAATAATGGTTAGCATTTGCCTTCCCTAACTGCGCATTTCACATCTTCAAGAGGCAAGCCTCGAGCTTGGCATCTGAGACTACGCAATGCACAATCATTAACTTACCCAACTACGCATTACGTAGTCACAAGACTCAACCCTCAACCCTATCCACTGAGACTGCGCAATGCAAAGTTCGTTCACTCACTCTGTCCAACTAGGACTACGCATTACGCAGTCTCAAGCCTCTAACTGCCTCCTTGATTGCTGAGATTGCATAATGCACAATTCATGAGGCCAATCTCCCACCTCCAACTCAGGAATTACACAATCTTTCCTCTCAATGTGTGAGTTTATGCCTTGATCTTGCTAAATAGTCTGATTTGCTTAAGCTAATTTGTGTTTGCCATAAATGCATTCTATCATACAGGTACTCCAACTTTTTGAGGTTATCTCTCTCCATAATATTGTTATCATAATGGCACCCAAGAGATTTTCCTTAAAGGAAACCACAAAAGCAACATCAGTGAGATAGTTGAGAGTGTTCCATCCACTATTCCAGTGCTTTCAGATACTCAACTATTCATTAAGAAAGACTCAGACATTGCACGACACGCAGTGAAAGATATTTACACAACAAGCAGCTTCAAAGAAGATCTTGAAGATAGGCAAGTTTACATCAATGTCCAAAATTCAAGATTGCACAAGGTTGGATGCAGGTATCCAACCTTTTCGTGCACAAACATTGTCAACTACATTTTGTTAGATACTTCTACAAAGACCATGACTCTTCACAGTGCCAGTGGACAACGGCCTGCCTCTTTTGTGGCACATGATTTTCACTGTATGTATCATTTTCCTTCGCCAGAATCTTAAATGGACCCCCACTTCTATGTAGTCACCATCTACCTAAGCACAAAATATGTCATCAAAGGTTGGGTGAAAGAGCCATCCAAATTCTGCTAGACACCCAACAACACTTACAAGACCAATTCTCTCAGGAAGGAATTTCAGTACTTGATAGTTCTACATTGTCAGATCTATGGCCAGAAGAGTATTGAGACCTTTCTCGGAGGCTGGGCATTCTTGATGCATCAGATTGTGAAAGAAGGAAAATCATTTAACTAGCTGGACTCATTGGCTCAACAATTGGGGACCCATGTAGCTTATGCCAAGAACCCTCCCAAGGTTAAGTAAGCCAGGTTCTACATGTGATCCAGGTGGATTTTTGGCATGAAAAAGGCTCAAAATTCAAAGTGGTAGAAAATAGATTAACTTAACATCAGATTGAAGTGCTCGTTGTGCTAATTCCAACTTTGTGAATGATACTCCAATCCTAGTCCAGATGAGGAAGATGGAGGCAGTAAAAGTTGTGGGTTGACTTACCCATGTGGTAGGCTTAAGGAGGGTGCAATTTGGCAAGAACCCGACACCAGAATCCGGCCAGTTTTTTCAGGTGAATTTTTGGGTCCTTTAATTTGTCTCATAACACCTAAGGTTCTAGAAAAACCAAAACAGACCAATGGTTATAATTTTATTTTATTTATTTATTATTATGATTTTATTTTTTTAAATAAGTATTAAATGGGGCGGGTGGCCATGACCCCGCCGCCCCTGGAACCACCGTAACAAATTTTATTTTAATAATGGGTTGGGCGGCCATGACCCCACTACCCCCGTAACCACCGTAACAAATTGTATTTTAATAGTGGACTGAGTGGCCATGACCCCACTGCCCCCGGTACCCACCAGAACCACCTAATGGGAACATGTCAAGAGTGGGGTGGGCGGCCATGACCCCGCCACCCCAGAGCCCTCATACAACAAACATAATATATGGTGAGATGCGGGCTGTCAACCCCGCCACCCCTCCACACCACTTACACATATGGCAACGGAAGATGGGGGCACAGGTCACCAAAACAGTGGACCCGCCATCCATAATTAAAAACAATAAAATAATGTTTTGTTGTTTCGGGAGGGGTGGGATTTGATCACCCGACCCCTCCTCAACAATTTTTAATTTTAACCATTACACCAAACCGCCTTCTTGTTAAGTCTGCCCATCAAAACATTACTTAAACCTTTTTTGCACAGTGCGCTAGGTGGAGTGCACACACAATTCGAGGTAGACCAATTTTGCAGGTGGCAGAACAATGGGCAGTGAAGAGAGGGGGGCGGAACCATGATTTGAGCAATTTCTCCAGGGGGTCAGATTTTCACTTTGTTAGATTTTGACAAATTTTATATGGTTTCACTATTTCTTGATGCCACGAACTCAATGGTGCTGCCCGTTTCTCCAACAGAGTTCTCCATTTTTTGGCCATTTTCCAGAATGGAGGTATAAGACTCCTTTTGTAAATGATGATTGTTCTCTTCTTTCTCATGCCACTTAATGAATGAAGTCCTCCCCATTGATTGAGCAGGGCCCGAAGACGTAGTCCAAATTGGACGAACTTCGTTATCAAGTCTCTTGTCTTCTTTCATGCTTTTATGTGTTTCTCCTCTTCTCTCATGTGTACCTTAAAATTTATATGTTTAAGCTACAATTTATGCATGTAATTCTTTAATACATCTATAAGCAAAAGATCTTGATCAAGTGGTGTCAGAGCAGGTCTTTGCAGATGTGAATTGCATGTTTGTATGCTAACAAGAAATAGGCTCCGAAGAGGCGAAGGGAAACTAAATTCTTTCGATCCCGAAGCAGGGCGTGCACATCGAAGGAGAAACATGGTAGTTGAAGAGGCTTGTGATGAAGAGGAGCTCAATTTCCGCAAAACCTTCTATATAATGGTAGAAAATGTCGGTCAGTTGCTTTCAAGGCTAGAGAAAGTAGAAGGGAAAAAGGCAGAAGAACAAGGTTCAGTGCATGGAAATGGTGAAGAAGGACCCCCTCCTTCTCCTTCCACGAGTGAAATTTCTTCTTCCTCTCATCACCATCATCATACAAATTCAAGGGATGCATCTAAGAAACCTTTCTTTAAATTAGATGTCAAATTTGATCTTCCCATGTTTAACGGTGAAAGTAATGCAGAAAAGCTTAGGAACTGGATTAGGCAGATTGAAATCTACTGTAGGATTTAGCAGATCAAAGAGGACGAGACAAACATTCAGCTGACCTCTCTTCGGTTGAGTAGCACCTCTCTCGTTTGGTGGGAGAGAAAATTGCGAAGCAGTAAGAGTGTGGGTAATCTTCTTTCCTCATGGCATAGTTTCATTTTTGCATTAAAGGAACAATTTTATCCCTTCGGTTATAAGAAAAAATCCTTAATGGATTGGCAGTACTTAAGGCAAGTAGAGGTTAGGACGTTCAAAGGCTTACAAAGGAGTTTAGAAAATAAGCACTTAATTTGGGCATTGCACTTGACTCACCTGAAGTAGTAACTAAGTATGTTGGATCATTACATAGTTACATTAGACACTCATTATTATTGTTTGAACCAGCTACTATTGACTTGGCCAGTGTAAAGGCCATTCATCTTGAGAATAAGGGAAAAAATTAAAGAGATGATCATTTCAAGAAACCACCTTTCAAACCTCCAAATGGCAAACCCAAAGTGAAAGGAAAGGGAAAGGAGAAAAGGACGCCATCAACCAAGAAAGATGAAGGAGAAAGGCCTTATTGCACTCACTGCAAAAAGGAAGGTCATAACGATGATCATTGTTGGAAATTGTACCCAGAAAAGAGACCAAAGAAGTATGGAGGAAAAGGAAAGCAGAAGACAATAGCAATTGTGCAGCAAGACCTTAAGTCCGATTATGGAAATGAAGCATTGATCACAACAACAGGAACAAAAGGTACTCTTACACCTCATGTTAATTCCAAATCACATGAAGGCACTAGTTCAATAGATGAGTCTCTTCCTAATGAACGAAAGAGAATTGAGCTATTTCATATTAGAGTTATCATAAATCATATGAAAGTGGAAACTCTATTTGATACCGGATCCCAAGCAAATCTAATTTCAGAGTACTTGGTAAAGAAGCTAGGGTTAGAAACGAAACCACATCCAAAACTTGTTGGAAATAATACTGAGAGGGGGGGTGAATCAGTATTATCAAGTCAAATATTCCTTTTTCAAATCCAAATGATATACGCTACTTCAGTTAATTAAACCCGCAACTATGTAGAAGGAAACCCGCGTATACTATGCAAACTTATAATTTACTTTATCTATCAGATGTTGATTGTGAATCTGTGTATGAAATAACCAATAACCAGAAACAACAAAACAGAGCAGAAGACAATCACACGCAAGAACAAAAGATATAAGGTGGAAACCCAATGTGGGTTAAAACCACCTGCTACAATTCATCTCTATCTTCTCTTTAATTAGAAACTTCTTTTTACAATTGTATTGGTGCAGTCCTTTACCAGTACGTAGGCTGGAACCTGCAGAGAGCTACAACCCTCTCTTGTTTTCCAGCTTCTCCTGGAAGGGAGCTACAACCCCCTTAGCTCTTGCACTAGCCAAGATACTAGTACGTAGGTGCTGGTCTACAGAAGGCTACAACCTTCTCTTTCTTCCAGGGACCACGTTTCATAAATTTTCAGACTGGATCCATGAACATCAATCAATCATCAAGAATTTCTGCATCAAACAATCTCCTTTTTCACCAATTAGCACTGAATCAAGTAGACACTTCTCTGACAGATGTATCCAAATCACAGTAATAGTAACCACACACCGAATCTGAACCTAGAACAAAAGATACTATCATTCAAGCTTAAAGATTATGACCCATCAATAGAACTTATCCTTCTCCTTGCGCTCAGGTTCCTTCTTTATTCAGATCCAGATCTGCACCATAACCCAATCACAGTATTCCATATCTAGCACTTTATCAGATATTCAATAACAATTCAGATGATGCTTTGCCAAATGATCTCCTTCCTCTTTTATAGTATTATGCCTTTCACAATACCACGGTCCAAAACCATAATAACACAATACCATGAACGCAATACTTGGGATCAACACTTTTGGATGCAATACCACGGACCAAAACCATAAGATCAAAAACTGTCAGACTAATACCATGAACCAACCATGAAAGTGCGTGAGACTTTTCTCCACATGAAATAAACTTTTCTCTGCATAAAATTCCGTGAGATTTTCTCCACATGAAATAAACTTTTCTCTGCATAAAATTCCGTGAACATTTCTCTACATGAAATGAAATTTTCTCTGCATAAAATTCCGTGAACTTTTCTCCACATGAAATAAACCTTTCTCTGCATAAAATTCCGTGAACTTTTCTCCACATGAAATAAACTTTTTCTCTGCATAAAATTCCGTGAACTTTTCTCCACATGAAATAAACCTTTCTCTGCATAAAATTTTGTGAACTTTGCTGCACTATAATTTATCATCTTAGATGAATGGGTTTCCATCAAGTACAACATATGTATCATAATGCCAACAATCTCCCCCTTTGGACTTGATGGCAACAACAACCAATCACTCTCCCCCTTTGACATCAAGGGCAAAGGGCAAACCAAGATAATCTATTTCCTAGAGAAACATTCTACTGCCCATACTCCCCATGAGTACCTGCTGAAATATTTGAATGAGCTCCCCCTTTGTATATGCCAAGGTGTACCTCCCTGTCCATGCTTCCTCTGAGTACATGCTGAAGTCTCCTCTCTGCTGAAGTGTGCTGATCATGCTCCCCTTGACTATAAGTAAGCTCTGCAAAAAGATGTCTTACAAGAAGAAGATGACTATATCATAAATGACCTTCCTATCACCAAGGACTCATACATACATCCATTTCCCAACCAAGTGGAGATACATCAAAAGTTTACACATGATAAACAAGAACATTACATCTTTATCCCAGGCATAGTGGGGAAACCAAGATAGGCCGTTATATGACCGTGACACCATAAAAGAGATACATGACATAGAGACGAAATATCTAGAGCCAGACTTATGAAAGTCACCAATAACTGATAATAGCAGCATCCGACAATCACCATTCAGATCAGCAACCCTGATTTCCTTCTATTCTTTCTCTGCCTTCATTCCACCTGAAACCAACAACAGCTGTGAACTAGAACCAAAAGCTTCTAAGATAATGCCAACAATGCATCATTAGAAGTTTATCTGCTCCCCCTGAACCTGTGCCAGATGGTCTCTGTCAGACCCATATCAGACTATCTTCAACCAGATCCTGTCCCTTCTGATATCCATCAAGCCTCCATATACGCAACTTTCTCTGCAAAAACCAGCGTATGTACGCGGATCCTCCTCAGGCAACACGTGTACACCCATTTTTCTCTGAAACTGACAAGATTTAACAGCAGGATGATGCATCAACTACTCCCAGCTTATGTCTGAGATATTCAAAAGTTTCCTTGGCCAGTGGTTTGGTAAGAATATCAGCAACTTGTTCCTTAGAAGGAACATACTCCAATTTAACCTTTTGTTCCAACACTTGTTCCCGGAGAAAGTGATACTTGATCGGTATGTGTTGGTATTTGATGCATGACTGGGTTCTTTGAAATGCTGATTGCACTTGTATTATCACATAAGATGGAGATAGGTGTAGTACAAGTGATTTGAAAATCCTGCAAGGTTTGCATCATCCAAAGGAGTTGAGTGCAACAAGATGCAGCTGCCACATATTTCGCTTCAGCTGTAGATAAAGCAATCGAGCTTTGTTTCTTGCTGAACCAAGATACTAATCTGGAACCCATAAAGAATGCACCACCACTTGTGCTCTTTCTGTCATCCACGCTTCTAGCCCAATCTGCATCTGTATAAGCATGGAGAGTGAGATCTGTATCTCTAGGATACCATAAGCCATAGTTTTGAGTTCCTTGAAGATACTTGAAAATTCTCTTTACTGCCTAAAGATGAGTTTCCTTAGGATTTGCCTGAAATCTTCCAACTATTCCCATTGCATGCATGATGTCTGGTCGTGCACCTGTCAAATAAAGTAGACTTCCAATCATGGATCTATAGGTTGGCTGATGCACTACTGCTGATTCATCATTTGCACTGAGACTGCATCCTGTAACCATAGGAGTACATACTGGTTTTGAATCTTCCATGCCATACTTCTTCAGAATCTGCTTGAGGTACTTGGTTTGAGACAAGAAGATACCGCCTTAATTTTGTTGGATTTGCAATCCAAGAAAGTATGTCAGTTCTCCAAGCAAAGACATTTCGAATTCTTTCTGCATCACCAAGGCAAAGCTTTGACTCATAGCTTCTTCATTGATGCCAAAGATAATATCATCTACATACACAACAAGTATTAGCAATTTGTCATTTTCAATTTTTATATAAAGATTGCTATCTGCCGATCCTTTTGAAAAACCTTGTTGATGAAGGTATTTTTCCAGATGATAGTACCAAGCCCTTGGAGCCTGTTTAAGACCATAGAGAGCCTTCTTAAGTCTGCATACAAGTTTTGAATCATTTCCAAGAATGAATCCATTTGGTTGCTCAATGTACACTTCTTCTTCTAAGTCTCCATTCGGAAAGGTAGATTTCACATCCATTTGAGATACTTTGAATTTCTGAAAGCCAGAGAGAGCAAAGAACATTCTGATGGCCTCAAGTCTAGAAACAGGAGAAAAAGTTTCTTCAAAGTCTATTCCTTCTTGTTGAGCATACCCTTTACAAACAAGTCTAGCCTTATTTCTAACAACTTCCCCATTTTCATTCAACTTGTTTTTGAATATCCATTTTGTCCCTAGACATTCTTATCTTTTGGTCTAGGAACCATTTCCCAAGTGTTGTTCTTTTCAATCTACTAAAGTTTATCATCCATTGCCTTGACCCAGCATTCATCTTTGCATGCCTCTTTTACATTTTGTGGCTCAGTGGAGGAGATTAATGTAAAATAGCTTGAAGCTTTTGCTATTGCTCTTCTTGTTTGTATACCAGCCTCTTTCTGCCCCAAAATCTGGGATTCTAGATGATTCTTATGAACGTACGTGGATGGAGTCTTTTCTTCTATCCTTATCTGTTCTTCTGGTGCCTCATTGGTTTCTTCTTCTTCATCATGAATCTGATTTGATGTAGATGGATAGTCCTCTTCATCTTCGAAATATTCAGATCTTACCTACCTAGGAGTGTTTTCATCTTCATCAACTACTACATCAATACTTTCAACAATTTTTCCAAGCCTTTTATTGTAACACTTGTATGCTTTTCTGTGGGGAGAGTAACCGAGAAGAATGCCTTCATCTGCTCTGGGTTTAAACTTGCCAAGATTTTCATCAGTATTTTTGATGTAGCATTTACTCCCAAAAATTTTGAAATATTTTACCAAAGGAGTCTCACCATACCAGAGCTCATGAGGGTTTTGAGTGCTATTCACCCGGACATTTGTTTTGTTGAGAATAACAACTGCAGCAAATGCGGCTTCACCCCAGAAAGTTGCGGGAGTTCTAGAATCATCAAGCATAGCACGAGCCATTTGTTGAACCGTTCTGTTCATACTTTCCACTACTCCATTTTGTTGAGGAGTCTTGGCTATAGAGAATTCTCTTCTTATTCCATGTTCTTCACAAAAATAGAAAAATTCATTTGAGGTAAAATCCCCACCTCTATCAGATCTGAGGCATTTAATTTTGTGATCTGATCGTTTTCAACCAAAGCTTTGAAGGATTTGAATTTTTCGGAGGCTTCAGCTTTGTGCTTCATAAGTCCTATCCAGACCATCCTTGAATAGTCGTCAATGAATAATATAAAGTATTCTTCTCCCCGAGGTGACCTTTTCCTAGATGAACCACATACATCAGTATGGACAAGCTCAAGTGGCCTACTAGCTGATCCCTCCTTCTTAGGGAAGTTAGTTATGGTTTGCTTACCAAACTGACATGACTTGCATATCGTATTATCTTGAATTCTGATGTCTGGAAGACCACGAACTGCCTGGTATTTGCATGCTTTCCTTATTTGTGAGAAGCTTAGGTGCCCCAATCTCTAGTGCCATAGCCAGTGTTCATCATTCTTGCTTAGATAGCAAAGATGATGTCCTTCTTTGAATATATATAAATTATTTGCAGTTCTTATGCCTTTGATCAATGTTTCTCCTGTATCAAGGTCACGAACACTACATCCATTTGATCGAAATATTACCTCAGTTCCTTGATCGCACATCTGACTGACACTCAATAGATTATGCTTTAAGCCATCAACATACATAACATTTCCAGCTTTGACCTTTTCTTTCAACAGAATAGAACCTTTACCGTTTATGAGCGCAAGGGTGTCATTTCCAAATGAGACCTTCTTCTCCTTTTCTAAGGCATTATACGACTGAAGTTTTTCGTTATCACCCGTCATATGTTTTGAACATCCACTGTCGATGTACCATTGATTTTCCTACCCTTCCGCATATAAGGCTATACCACATCTTTCTGGTTGCAGTTCTTTCATTCTCGATGTTTTGGAACTTGAGGCTTGTTCCTTCTGAGTTGTTTTCTGAAACCTGCTCCTGCATTCAGAATCTTCATGACGAAAGTTGTTACAAATAGAACATTCAATTTCCTTTTCAAGAGTAGAAAAGTTATTGTAGGTTATTTTCATGATCCCGGTCATACTTCTTTGTTTTTGAGCTTCTCTAGTCATGATTGTCTTATAGGCAACACATTGAGCTGCTTTGTGACCGTAGTTATGACAAGAGAAGCATTGGCCATTGAAGAAACTCCTGCAATTATCAAATCTACCAACCAAATGATTGTAGTTTATACTGTCATCCATTCTTGAGGTAGATTGAGAAGATTTTACCTGTGGCTGATTGTAGCTTATGTTCATCCTTAAGGTGGATTGCCCCCAATTTACCTGGTAGTCTTTGTTCATTCTTGAGGTAAATTGTCCCTGATTTACCTGGTGATATCCATTAGGCCTTTGCTCACTCCTCCTTGCTGCATCAAGATAACTTTTGGAGGTGGATGGTTTCTGTGCTTGAGATGTTTCTTCATTATATCCCAGACCTGTCTTGATTAGGGGAGAACACTGCACATTGATAATCTCATCTAGAGTTTCAGATCCTTTAACAAATCTAAGATTAAGAACTTTTGTTTCTCAATCTCTTTTCTAAGTCCCACAATTTCACATTCTAACTTTTCATGATGTTTTTCCCTTTCATCCAGTTGAAATTGCAAAGCATCAATACTCATATTTTTCTCTTCTAAACAAATTTTGAGTTTAGAAATCTCTTCATAAAGACCTTCTTCATCTATAGCATCCATGAAATCATCATCTTCAAGAGCCATTAAAAGTCTATAATTATTACCTCATTCATCTTCATCATTATTTGAGAGTCCATCACTGTCTTCATGAGTGTAGTAGCTTTTCTTACTTACATTCTGTTTCTTGTTCCATCTAACAGGTTCCTTACCATTGTCAAGCTTGTCTTTCTAAGGACACTTGGCAGCATAGTGACCGACTCTTCCACAAGCAAAGCATTTGAAGGGTAACTTACCTCTGAATCTTCCAGCACCCCGTTGAAGGTTCTTGACAAAATTTAATTTTTCCTCTTCTTCTGACATATGTCATGACTCATAGTAATCTCCTTTGCCTGAAGCCTTGAATGCATCTTCTCTCTTGTCTGAAGGTCCTCCTTTCCTCATTTCGTAAGCGATTAGAACTCCATGTAGCTGTGACATGGTAATTTTTTGTAGATTCTCCTTTTCTTCTATTGCAGAAACTTTTGATTCAAACTTAGGAGAAAAAGATCTTAGAACCTTTTCAACCAAAATCACCTCTTTTATTTCTTCACCCAAGTTTTTCATACAATTAACAATCTCATCTATTCATAGGAAATAGTTAGCCACACTTTCATCATTGTACATTATGAGATTTTCATACTGAATTCTGAGGGTTTGAAGTTTTGCTCGTTTTACCTGTTCATCTCTTTCATAGCTCAGAACGATCTTGTCCCATATTTCTTTTGTGGTTTTATACTGTATAACCTTGATGAATTCTTATTGAGATAGACATCCTAATAGAGTATTGACAACCTTTGCATTTGTTTCAAACTGCTTCTTCTCAGTCGGATTTGTGGGAGTTGCTGATGGAAAAGTGTACCCTGTATCTATGATATCCCAGACTTCTGTACCAAGAGATTGAAGATAGGCAATGACTCTTACCTTCCAATAGACAAAATTGGTCCCATAAAAAATTGGTGGCTTGATCGATGCTTCTCTCTCGTAGTTTCTCATGATGATAGATCTTCCTTCAAGCGATCAAGCTTCTTCTGAAGGACCTGCTCTGATACCAATTGTTGGAAATAATACTGAGAGGGGGGGTGAATTAGTATTATCAAACTCTTATCAATTTATACAAATATTTTCAGATGTGACAATTGAAACTTGCATATACCTTCCAAACTTATAATTCAATTTATTCTTCAGATGTTTGTCATTAATCTGTATGTGAGAACCATAGAATAATGAGTAGGAAGACAAGATAGACAGTCACACCAAGGAACACAAGATGTAAGGTGGAAACCCAATGTGGGTGAAAACCACCTGCTGCAATATGTCTCTATCTTCTTTCAATTAGAAACTTCTTCTTACAATGATTTTTTATTGGTGCAGTCTTTTACTAGTACGTAGGCTGCAACCTGCAGAGAGCTACAACCCTCTCTCGTTTCCAGCTTCTTTTGGAAGGGAGCTACAACCCCCTTAGCTCTTGTACTAGCTGAAATACTAGTACATAGGTGCTGACCTACAGAAGGCTACTACCTTCTCTTTCCTTCCAGGGACCACGTTTCATCAATTCTCAAACTGGATCCAAAACATCATGTACATGTGCATCACCCAATCTCCTTTAAACAAATAAATTCTTAGAATGCAGTAACCAAAAAATAACACCAGTAACCAGACACCAATTTAAACCAAGATCTCTGCAGAAACAGATAAAAGACAGCTAAAATATATTTCAAGAAAGGTTCGCAACTTCACCGAAGGAAACCTACGGATATTTGCACTTCTGCCGTGATGAGTCTGCACAAATCCACACCTGCTTCTCTGGTTCTGCGCACCTCCGCACTGCGCCGTTACCGCCCTCTTTAGTAGATCTGACTTATAATGCTCTGGTTTCTCCTTGATTCATATTCAACTATGTCTCACCAACCGATTATCAGAAATTCAAATCTTGCTCTTCTTAAGATTTTCAACACTTGTGATTAGCCAAATGATCTCCTTTCCTTTTTATAGGCTAGGCCTCACTCAAAACCATGGACCAAAACCCTTGAGAAACAATACCACGGACCCAATACTTGGGTTCAATTCTTTTGGATGCAATACCACGGACCAAAACCATAGGATCAAAAATTTTCAGACTAATACCATGAAACAACCATAAGATTTCCCATGTGTGTGTGGTTTTGAAAGTGCGTGAACTTTTCTCTGCATGAAAGGAACTTTTCTCTGCATGAAAGTGCGTGAACTTTGCTCTGCATGAAAGTGTGTGAACTTTTCTCTGCATGAAAGTGTGTGAACTTTTCTCTGCATGAAAGGAACTTTTATCTGCATGAAAGTGCGTGAACTTTTCTCTACATGAAAGAAACTTTTCTCTGCATGAAAGTGCGTGAACTTTGCTACACTATAATTTATCATCTGAGATGAGTGGGTTGTCATCAAGTACAACATATGTATCATAATGCTAACAATCTCCCCCTTTGGACTTGATGGCAACAACAACCAATCACTCTCCCCCTTTGACATCAAGGGCAAAGGGGCGGACTACCATACTCCCCCTGAGTACCTGCGGAAAACTCTGAACGAGCTCCTCCTTTGTATATGCTCTGTGCTGAAATGTTGTCTACAAAAAGATGTTCTACAAGAAAGAACATGACTCCATACATTATAAGTAACCTTCCTATCATCAAGACTCATACATACATCCATCTCCCATCCAAGTGGGAAAACACTAGATAGACAAAACTTATTCATCCTAGGCATAGTGGGGAAACCAAAATAGTCCGTTAAATGACCTTGATATGAAAAGAAGTACATGACATAGAAACAAGAACAACTATCAGCAAAATCAACCTTCAGACCAGCACACATTGATCTACTCCACCAGAAAACTCTTGAGAAATCAAACCAAGGACTTCTAAGATAATGCCAACAATGTGTCATTAGAAGAATATATGCTCCCCCTGAACCTGTGCCAGATGATCTCTGATAGACCCATTCGACCCACATAGACTGGCAAATGCACGCATATCCACCTGCGTACAACAGACAAGATTCAACAGCAGGATGATGCATCAACAACCCCCAGATTTTGTTTGTGGTATTCAAATGTCTCCCTGGGCAATGGTTTAGTGAGTATATCAGCAACTTGTTCCTTGGAGGGAACATACTCCAATTTGACCTTTTGTTCCAACACTTGTTCCCAGAGAAAATGGTACTTGATTGGTATGTGCTTGGTCTTTGAATGCATGACTGGGTTCTTTGAAATGATTATTGCACTTGTATTATCACATAATATGGAGATAGGTGGTGTACAAGTGATCTGAAAAATCCTGTAAGGTTTGCATCATCCAAAGGAGTTGAGTGCAGCAAGATGCACCTGCCACATATTCCGCTTCAACTGTAGATAAAGCAATCGAACTCTGTTTCTTGCTGAACCAAGATACTAATCTGGAACCCATAAAGAATGCACCACCACTTGTGCTCTTCCTGTCATCCACACTTTCGGCCCAATTTGCACTTGTATAAGCATGAAATGTGAGATATGGATCTCTAGGATACTATAAGCCATAGTTTTGAGTTCCTTGAAGATACTTGAAAATTCTGTTTACTGCCTGAAGATGAGTTTCCTTAGGATTTGCCTAAAATCTTCCAACTATTCCCACTGCATGCATGATGTCTGGTCGGGTGCCTGTCAAATAAAGTAGACTTCCAATCATGGATCTATAGGTTGGTTGACGCACTGCTGCTGATTCATTATTTGCACTGAGACTACATCCTGTAACCATCGAGGTACATACTGGTTTTGAATCTTCCGTGCCATACTTCTTCAGAATCTGCTTGAGGTACTTGGTTTGAGACAAGAAGATTCCGCCTTCATTTTGTTGGATTTTCAATCCAAGAAAGTATGTTAGTTCTCCAAGAAAATACATTTCAAATTCTTTCTGCATCACCAAGGCAAAGCTTTGACTCATAGCTTCTTCATTTCTGCCAAAGATAATGTCATCTACATACAAAACAAGTATTAGCAATTTGTCATTTTCAATTTTTATATAAAGATTGCTATCCGCTGATCCTTTTGAAAAACCTTGTTGATGAAGATATTTGTCCAAACGATAGTACCAAGCCCTTGTAGCTTATTTAATACCATAGAGAGCCTTTTTCAGTCTACATACAAGATTTGGATCATTTCCAAGAATGAAACCATCTGGCTGCTCAATGTATACTTCTTCTTCTAAGTCTCCATTCGGAAAGGCTAATTTCACGTCCATTTGAAATACTTTGAACTTTTGAAAGCTTGAGAGTGCAAGGAACATTCAGATGGCCTCGAGTCTTGCAACAGGAGCAAAAGTTTCTTCAAAATCTATTCCTTCTTGCTGTGCATACCCTTTACAAACAAGTCTGGCACTTATTTCTAATTACTTCCCCATTTTCATTCAACTTGTTTTTGAAGACCAATTTGTCCCTATAACATTCTTATCCTTTGGTCTAGGAACCAATTCCCAAGTGTCGTTCTTTTCGATCTGCTCAAGTTATTCATCCATTTCTTTGACCCAAAATTCATCTTTGCATTCCTCTTTCACATTTTATGGTTCAGTGGAAGAGAGTAATGCCAAATAGCTTGAAGCTTCTGCAATTGTTCTTCTTGTTTGTACACCTGCTTCTTTCTGCCCCAAAATCTGAGATTTTGGATGATTCTTCTTAACATACCTGGATGGAGTCTTATCTTCTATCCTTATATGTTCATGTGGTGCTTCTTGAGGTTCTTCTTCTTCATCATTCTGTCTTTGAGGGTAGTCTACATGTTCTTCAATATTTTCATGATTTACTTGCCTAGGGATGTATCCATTTTCATCAACCACTACATCAATGCTGTCAACAATTCTTCCAAGTCTTTTATTGTAGCACTTATATGCTTTGCTGTGTGGAGAATAACCAAGAAGAATGCCTTCATCTGCTCTTGGTTCAAGTTTTCCAAGTTGCTCATCAGTATTCTTAATATAGCATTTTCTCCAAAAAAAATTGAAATGCTTTACCGAAGGAGTCTCACCATACCAATGCTCATTTGGAGTTTGAGTGCTGTTCACTCGGACATTTGTTTTTTTTAGAATAACAACCACAACATATGCAGCTTCACCCCAGAAAGTTGCGGGGGTTCCAGACTCATCAAGCATAGCACGAGCCATTTGTTGGACTATTCTGTTCATCCTTTCCACCACTCCATTTTGCCGAGGAGTTCTAACTGTAGAGAATTCCCTTCTTATCCCATGTTCTTCAAAGAAATCAAAGAATTCATTTGAGGTAAACTCTCCACCTCTGTTGGACCTGAGACACTTAATTTTGTAACCTAATTCATTTTCAACCAAGGCTTTGAAGGATTTGATTTTTTCGAATGCTTCGTCTTTGTGCTTCATAAGACCTAACCAAACAAACCTGGAGAAATCGTCAATGAATAATATCAAGTATTCTTCTCATTGAGGTTTCCTTTTCCTAAAGGGACCACATACATTTGTATGGACTAGCTCAAGAGGCATGATAGCTGATCCTTCCTTCTCTGGAAAGTTAGTTCTGGTTTGCTTCCCAAACTGACATGACTTACATATGGTGTTGTCGGGAATTTTAATATCTGGAAGACCACGAACTGCCTGGTATTTGCATGCTTTCCTTATTTGTGAAAAGCTCAGATGCCCCAACCTCGAGTGCCATAACCAGTGTTCATCATCCTTGCTTAAATAGCATTGTTGTTGTCCTTCTTCAAATATGTATAGATTATTTGGAGTTCTTTTACCTTTGATCAGTGTTTCACCTGTATCAAGATCACGAACACGACATCCATTTGATCTAAATATTACCTCAGTTCCTTGATCACACATCTGGCTGACACTCAGAAGATTATGCTTCAATCCATCAACATACAAACATTTCCAGCTTTGACCTTTTCCTTCAATTGAGCAGTGCCTTTTCCTTTGATAGCTGCAGGAGTATCATTTCCAAAAGAAACTTTCTTTCCCTTTTCTAAAGCAGAATATGATTCAAGTTTTTCTTTATCACCTGTCATATGCTTCGAACATCCACTGTCGATGTACCATAGATTTTCTTGTCCCTCTGCATAAAATGTTATTCCACATCTTTTTGTTTGTGGTTCCTTTATTCTCCATGTTTTGGTGTTTGAGGGTTGTTCCTTTGTCTGCTGAAACCTGCTCCTGCATTCAGAATCTTCATGACCAAAGTTATTGCAAATAGAACATTCAACTTCATTTTCAAGAGCCGAAAAATTGTTATAGGTCCTTTTTGTAATCCCAGTCATACTTCTTTGTTTTTGAGCTTCTCTAGTCATGATTGTTTTATATGCAACACATTGAGCTGCTTTGTGACCAAAGTTATGGCAAGAGAAACATTGTCCATTGAAGAAGCTTCCGTGGTTATTAAATCTACCAGCCAAATGATTGTAATTTCTATTGTCATCCATTCTTGAAGAAAATTGAGAAGATTTTACCTGTGGCTGGTTGTAGCTTTTGTTCACCCTTAAGATGGATTGCCCTTGGTCTACCTGATAGTCTTTGTTTGTTCTTGATGTAATTCATCCTTACTTTACCTGGTGATCTTCATTGTGCTTTTGCTCATTCCTTCTTGCTGCATCAAGATAACTCTTTGAGGTGGATTCTTGAGATGTTTCTCAATTATACCCCAGGCCTGTCTTGTTTAGCGGAGAACACTGTACATTGATGATCTCATACAGAGTTTCAAATCCTTTGACAAACTTAAGATTAATAGCCTTTGTTTTCTCAATTTCTTTTCTAAGGCCAACTATTTCACCTTCTAACTTTCAAGAAATTTTTCTTTTTCATCAATTTGAAATTGTAGAGTATCAATGATCATATTCTTTTCTTCTATACATGTCTTGAGTCTAGGAATTTCTTCATAAAAACTATCCACATCTATAGCATCCATGTAATCATCATCTTCAAAGGCCATCAAAAGTTTATAGTCTTTACCTTGTTCATCTTCATCACTATTTGATAGACCATCACTGTCTTCATGAGTGTAGTAACTCTTCTTATTTGCATTCTGTTTCTTGTTCCATCTAATAGGTTCCTTTCCCTTGTCGATCTTATCCTTATGAGGACATTTGGAAGCATAGTGACCTACTCTTCCACAAGCAAAGCAATTGAAGGGAAACTTACCTCTGAACCGTCCAGTACCCCTTTGAAGATTTCTGACAAAATTTGATTCTTCTTCTTCTTCCAACCCATGTCCTGATTCATAGTACTCTCCCTTGCCTGAAGCCTTGAAGGCAACTTCTCTCCTGTCAGATGGACCACCTTTCCTCATTTCATAAGCAGTTAGAATTCCATGCAGTTGTGACATTTTAAGATGCTGTAGATTCTCCTTTTCTTCTATAGCAGAATCTTTAGATTCAAACCTAGGTGACAAAGATTTTAGAACTTTTTCAATCACAACAACCTCTTTTATTTCTTCACCCAAATTTTTCATACAATTAACGATCTCATCCACACGAAGGAAATAGTTATCCACACTTTCATCATTATACATCTTGATATTTTCATACTGAATCCTGAGGGTTTGAAGTTTTGCACGTTTTACCTGATCATCTCCTTCATAGCTCAGAACAATCTTGTCCCATATTTCTTTTGCGGATTTATACTACATAACTTTCACAAATTCTGATTGAGATAGGCATCCTAGAAGAGTATTGACTGCCTTTGCATTTGTTTCATATTTCTTTTTCTCTGCTGGATCTGTAGGAGTAGCTGATGGAAAAGTATACCCTGTTTCTATGATGTCCCAAACTTCAATACCCAAAGATTGAAGATAGGTAGTAACTCTTACCTTCCAATATACGAAGTTTGTCCCATCAAAAATCGGTGGCCTGATCAATGCTTCCCTCTCATAGTTGCTCATGATGATGGATCTTCCTTCAAGCGATCAAGCTCTTTTAGAAGGACCTACTTTGATACCAATTGTTGGAAATAATACTGAGGGGGGGGTGAATCAGTATTATCCAGTTCTTTTAATAAATCTTCCTTATTTAAAGTTTGAATTATTTTTGCATGTCAGTACCATAAAATAATGAGCATAAACAAGAAAACAGATAGTCACACCAAAGAACACCAGATGTAAGGTGGAAACCCAATGTGGGTGAAAACCACCTGCTGCAATATGTCTCTATCTTCTTTCAATTAGAAACTCCTTTTACAATGATCTTGTACTGGTGCAGTCCTTTACCAGTACGCAGGCTGCAACCTGCAGAGAGCTACAACTCTCTCTCTTGTTTTCCAGTTTCTCCTGGAAGGGAGCTACAACCCCCTTTGTTCTTTTAAGGACCACGTTTCATTAATTTTCAAATTGGATCCATGAGCATCAAATAATCATCAAGTACATGAAAATCACCCAATCGCCTTATACAATAAACCAATGAATTACCCACTCTTCAGAATGCTGTAAATAGAAAAGAATACCAGAAATCTAACCCCAGAACTCTACTGCAATAGATAAAAGACAATCAACAATTGTTTCAAGATAAGATCGCAAATTCACCAACAGGGGCCTGCGTAGGTCTGCAGCTCTTCTGAGACAAAACTGCGCAGATCCGCAATGGTTGTTCTTCTGCTCTACGAACTTTTCTTCAGATCTGCGCCTTCACTTCTGACTTACTGCATAGACCTGCATTGTGCCTTCTTCTAGCCTGCGTACCTCGCACTTCGCTCTTGACTGTGCTGCGTGCGCCTCGCACTGTGCCTTCTCTTGTACTGCGTACCCCGCACTGCGCCTTTGACTGCGCTGCGTACCCACGCACTTCGCCTTTGACTGCGCTCCGTACCCACACAGTGCGCCTTCTGATCGCTTGCAGACTTCTGATTAGGGCCAGATTTTCAGTACTCCAATGTGCGACAGTCAGTCAGATCCACAGATTTGTTCATGCGCCCAGGAGATCATGACATGCCAATAGATTCACCTTAAGTTAAGTTATCTCTTTGAATTATATCTAGCTTTTAAATCAAGAATCACCCAAAATTTCAGATCTCAAGATATTCAATTGAAAAGTTGCCTTAGCCAAGTGATCTCCTTCCCTATTTATAGTCAAGCCCTTATTCACACCATGAGACAAAACCATCAATAACCAATACAAGGGATCCAAACCGAGGCTAAAAATAGATCCTATACCACGGGCCAAAACTATAGCATCAGAAAATGCGGGCTAAATACCACGGGCCAAACATAAGAAACCCCATGTGAACACGCTTCACTGCCTTGAAGTGAGTGAACTGGGGTTCCGCACCTACTGAACGGGTAACCTGCGGGTATGACCGCACCTCCTGCACGATGAACCTGCGGGTCCGCACCTTTTGAACCATTCACCTGCGAGCCTCTTAATTTCCATCATTTTGAGAGCCTGAACAGACCATTGCCATTTGAGTGAGTTGCCATCAAGTACAACACCTGTATCATAGAGTCATACCAGAATCATAATGCCAACATTGCACACTTGACTTTTCATGAAAATCATACAAAGACAAAACATATTTCTTATAGTCCTTTACATGCATAGCAGTTATGTTGGATGTTCTTAGCTTCCATGCTTAGGATAGTAGCATTTTGTTCATGTTAATTTAGCATCATTGCAAAGCATATCTCTTAGCAGTTAATTAGGAAATGATATGCCCTAACATTGAATTTCAATCTCTTTCGTTATTGCAGTAGATCAGCTCTCTCTTAGAGTATATTTCTCTTTCTTTCATCAAGGAACCAATATTCTTCTGAATCCATAGAATTCTGGCTTGCAAACCCTAGTGGTCTCTTACCAACTAAATAGTGACAAAAGGTAGAAACATAACCTTTACTTGTGTATATAGCACTGGCACTTCCAAGTTTGTATGAACCTGGGTTGATAAAGTAAAGTTTGTAGCTCCAGGAGTTGTAGCATTCTTGTTCCAATATTGGATCTCATCAGTACAATTACTTTTCTTCTAGAGGATCGATCTCTCTTTTCCCTTCCGTGAAAGTACCATATATGCATTACAATTGTATGCTTCTCAATGTCAACTTGCTCTTTTCAAGGATTGTTTGTATGATCTCTTATGTTGATGATTGCAACCAAGGAAAATTATTAAGAACAATGGTAATCGGCCACATTTCTTGATTAGGGTTCCTACTCCAAAGAGTGTGAGGTATATTTGGGACTTCATACTAGGGATACCTCCTTAGTTGACGGATTTCCAGTTGGCAAGCTGATCCTGTTGAGTCTGTTTTGAATCTCTACTCTTGAATGGATCATTCCCAAATCATAATCTTGGGTAGTTTTTATAATATATCCAATATTAAACTTTCAATCTTTACAAATCGTTTTTACAACTTGTCACATTTGAAGTTCAATGGTGAGAGTGAAACATCTATAGTCGAGCATACATCTTAGTTTCTCGTTTTTTGTGATTTCCATGAAGTGAATTGTGAAGATGTTGCTTGTAGATTATTCAACCTCCCACTTGAAGGTCGAGTTAAGATTTGGTTCCATACTTTACCATAAGGTTCCATTCACTGATCTGAACAACTCTTCAAGGAGCTTCATCAAGCTTTTGATAGGTATGATTACCGAGATGTTTATAAAAGGATTAATCATCTTAGAATGAAACCTGGTAAATCAATAGAAGATTTTATCAATAGAATTATTCACTTATGTTATGAAGTTCCTAAAAAATATGTGGATTAGGATTTTGTTAGTGAAAATTTCGAGTATTTATTTCAAAATTCTTTAGAACCATCTGAAGCTAAATGTTTTATGAATCTCCTAAATTATCTCAGTCTCCGGAAACTTAAAATTTCAAAGGAGTAACCTACTCTCCCTTTTGTTCCTTCTCCTCCTCTATTTTATTTACCAAATAAAATAGTCCCATGTAATAATGTTAAAGTTGGATAACTTTCAAATCAAATCGTTGATCCACTTATCCCACCTTTGTTTCCTCCCCATGGACAAAATCTTATCTAGGAAAACTTTGAATGTTCTAATAAATCCATGGAGCCTAAGGTGGATATCAATTTGCATAAATCGAATCTTGAATCTGATATGATTAAGAGTATTGCTTCTACGAGGGACACCTGTCATACTTTATCATCTATGTTTGGCATGGCCCAACATGTTCCAAGTTTTGGGTAAAATATGTCGTAGAAGGAGTGGACTACATGGAGCTGGCGAAGATATATTCATTGTATGGTCTTTTAGGGCTTTGGGGATGGGACAAAGCTCTTATTTTGTAATGGGTATCAGGTATTAATCCTTTTTTTGTGGATCCATGGTATGTGGACCATGGTTTTTGTAAATATGAAATGTATTTAAGGAGATGTAATACTTTGAAATAGAATCATCATTGTAGAACATAAGAGAACATCATAGGATATTGAGCCTTATTTACTCTGTAGTTTTGGGAAAGGCTCCATAGCTGAGTGCATGGAGGCTTGGAAGAGTCTATAGTTGAGTGCGCATACCACCTGCAGCTGGGTGTGTAGGTCAGAGAAGTGTATGTAATTGAAGATCCTTTTAATATAGAAGAAAATTTTGGTGAAGTGTTGCATCTGTTATGTGTTTATTATCTATTTTATGTATCTGGTTATGCATGTTTTTTGCTAAATTATGTGAATAATTGTAAGATATATTTTTATTTGTTAGATTTTATGGGTTTAATGTGAATATGTTACATTAATAATTTGAGATAAGTTCTTATGTATGCGAAGTTATAAGATCAATATAAATTAGAATTAAATACATGTCGTCACTACATGGATATCCCTTTGGTTGCAAAAACATGGTTCTGCAGCCTCCCATAATTACTTCTGGTGAGATTGTCATCTGCTTGTAGGTCGTTGCTGAAAGAGCCAGTAGTTGAGGGTTATGTTGGTGCATAGCACACTCTGAACTTGGGTCAAGCCTCCTCAAACCAACAAATGATTCCGTTTTCAGGAACGAGATCTTCTTAAAGGGATATGATTTGGTGTCCATCGAAGAAAGAACTCCATGAGTGGGTCAAATAGAAAGAAAGATATTTTTCATAAAAGAGATCAAAAACCTACATTTATCAACTGAAGCTTGGTTGTAGAGATATATTTTTGAAGCTCAATATGAGATTTTCTTTGGTCTATTCCACATTGAATTGCTTGAGTGGATATCTAAGTTCACTGAGCATAAGACCTATTTCAAAGGCAATGAACCTGAGTGGAATCTTGATTTGATATAATGACTCAAGAGAATCGATAACAGTATCTCAAGGGTTGTTGATTTTTGGATCGATTGCATTTTGGGATGATTTATCATTGTGTTCATGATCTATGAGAGCTTGTCCTATATTGAAGCTCAATGAATATTCTTCAAAGGACCACGAGGTAAGTTCTTAAATTCTCTAAAGCTCTGGATTAAGATGTTATTGTGTAAAAAGTGGATTCTATGGATGTAGTCAGATTAATGTTTGGGCAAAGAAGAAATAAGCGAGAACCAGCAGCTACGCGAAGTGGGAAGAAATATAGAAAAGATCCAAATAACTATATTGAGAATGAATATAGCCCTCTACTAGGATCTCAAGGTGAAGAAGAAAGAAGTAATCCTACAACTCTACGACATTCCCCTCCCCATCTTTAAGGTGCACCGAATTCAAGAGTTGAGAAGAATCAGGGCATCTTTGGGATCCCCCATCCATCTACCCCCCTCACACCCCATCCCCCTCCCCATAATTCCCCTACACTTCCACCCCCTCCCCCTCCACCTAGTCCTCTGAGAAGAAACATGGTCGATGACATTAAGATGCCTACGTCTAGTGGTTTGGGATCTGAGGACCCTGACTAGTTTTGGTTTGCAGTTGATGTAGTATGGAAAGTAAGACAGATTAATAATGATGATGTAAACAAGGTGTAGCTCATCATGTCACTGCAAGAGAGATTAAATAATCCATGAGTAATTTGAAAGCTACATTTAATGAAAATAAGCAAGTGTTGGTAGCATAGTTCAAGAATCCAAAATTAGAGTCACAGTGCATCACAGAGTTGAAAGAAATCAAACAGGCAGTGACTGAATCTATGTGGGAGTTGGATCAACGATTCAAGGTGTTGATGGGTCAAGCCAGCTTTGATATACCCCTACAACAACATAAAGCATGGTTCATAGCGACATTGCTACCACATAATAGGTTACCACTGACACAACAAAAGATCATGACTCAAGCTGAAGCATTGGAGATTGCGACAAAATTAGAAGCTTCACCGGTTGGGGACACTCATGCAGGAGTACAGTAGATATAGATTCAACTAACCAATCTAACATTGGAATTCTAGGATCTTAAGAAAGGTAAAGAGACTAGATCAGAAGTATGGTGTACAAAATGCAAAGTAGAGGGTCATTATAAGGATCAATGCCCCATGTTGTTATAGACATATTTGGGCACTGCAACCCCAATCTCATATGTCCATAAAACAAGGGATTCTAAGCCCCTAAAAGTGTTGTTTCATACCCTAAAGGAGCAAGGTTAACTGATTACATTATCTCCCAGAAGTTCTCCCTAAAAAACTACTCAGAACTGGTCAAAACAGGACCATACAGACTGCTCAGTGCTAAGGGTGTGATGCATCTCACCTGCCACATGCAAAAAGTGCAATGCATACTGGAAAGCCCTTCTGTAGGGTGTGATGAGCGAGAGTAGACAAATGGTAGAGACAGTTGGCTAGGTGGAAACCTAAAGAATCTTTTAGAAACTGCCCATTTGAGACTTTCCTCCCTGAATTCGCCCAGGGGTGAGTAAGAGATCATGAAATCTCTAAGTGGAACCAAGAACTATCAGAGCGATGACACTAATCAAAATCCGAGAAGTTGACTCACCCACCTGCAAACATCTATATATGGATCCCTCATCGTAGAGATCCAAAGGCTGGAATTTTGTATCTTGTAAGGAAGTGTTGTTGGTTTCCCTATGGAACATCATAGTGTTGGGTGATCTAGCTTTTCATGAGGTGAAGAGGGCTTTCATGCTGGGAGGATGGCACTGGGTCAGACCAATGGGATACAATCCTCTCTTCTACTACTTCTATCAATAAAGCTATTTGAGTTTTCCTCCATATTCTTGTATATCTTTGAATTTTGAATTGATATATGCATTTATATGGTTAATATATATCTGATACTATATTGTTTATGGTTATAGATATCTATGCTTTGATGGTATTATGTTGCTTTGACTCTACAGGTGTTCTTTGAAGCGGGACAAGTAAAGAAGGAGTGGCAAAGCTCTGTCAAAGGAGGGAGGAAACAAGCAAGGAGCCAAGCGAAACACTGAGATTGGTACTCTCTGCTTCTCTTTCTCATCTATCTCTCATAAAGGAAAACACAAGTAACTTTAGTTTGTTTGTTTCTAAGATAGCTACCCGTCTTAGTGGGACTAGCAACTCTAAATGGACACTAGTTTTCCCGATAAAAAAATGGTGACTCCACTAGGGAGCGAATAACTTGTTTGCTTGTTTATATTTGTTTGCCTTATAAACTACAGACAGAGCCTGAAGTTAAGCCAGCTATCCTTCGAACTGCATTTGCTATGCAAGTGCAAACTAGATCAAAATTGCTTCAGTCAATCTCTAGGTTTCTTTATGAACTAAACAACTAACTTGCAAACATCCTAAGTGCACTGGTGGTAGCTCAAGTAATCTCATTAGATCAGCCCCTATACATTGTGTTTATTGCCTATCATTAGCTTAGCCTAAACCCCTGAACTTAGCTGCAAACTGTTAGAAAAAACCAAGCTTAGTCTCATTCATGGACCATCGCACTATCTCCCATTAGTAGTCTGGATGCATTGCACCTCCCATGTACTGTAGGTGAGATGCATCCCTGTTTCCCTGTGTTACAGGTGTGATGATCAGATAAGACTGTTTCTGCCTCCAGATTTTGATTTTTTCTTCATTGTCTTCAGCTTTATTCAGTAGTTTTGCTATCTGTGATTAGTATATCACTGTTGAAACTCCCTTTCTTTGCATTATTCAGCCTCCATTGATAAAGAATTGTGAATATTTTTATGTATTTTTCATCATTTACAGTTCTCCTTGGGAAATAGTAGCTAATCGAATTGTCATCTTTTGATTTGAAAGTGTCACAAGTGTCGTTTTCAGTCAATGAAAAGAGTCTTCCTCTTGTTGATAGTCGATTACACTTTTGCCATTGTATTTGATTTGTATTAATAGTATTTCAAGTGTCCAAAGCAATTTTTGAATTCGAAATCGCAAAGTTTCGTCTTAGTCTTCCTTTCGTTTTTTGAAAAGAAAATTGTTAGTACTGTCGCTTTGAAAAAATAGTTCAGATCTATACTTAGCGTTCATTTTGTCATTCACGCATTAAGAAAGCGAAAAAAAAAAAATACATGCATGTGCATTTGCATTTATACTACTTGTGGAAATTGATTTAGGATAGTCCATCTTAGTGTGTGCTCTCTACTCTATGTTGTAAGGATTTTACTTCTCTTTCCTTAGTAGTTAGGATTTTCATTGCAAAAAAAAAGTAAATGACTGTTTATCATCTTAGATTGCATGTTTAGGAATTGTATATCTACATCACACGATGAACCTTAAACACAAACTTGTTAAGAAAGATCAACTATAAAATAAATTTCAATGAACATAAAAACGCTTTGGAACCTAATGCACAACATCTAGAAGTCTAGGCTAGAGACGTTTTCTAGCGTCGTAAATCCTGGTAACTATCACTTTCATCGTAGGTTGGGTGATTCCTCCTCTTTGAGACGACAAGTGCCAGTACGAACTTGTGCTCCCATGTACCATCGAGTATATATATTGGGAGACCACAATAGGCTATATCCTTTATCCTTAGGAAGTCGTGTCTGTCGCCCTATCAATCACAATGCACTGAACACAGCATTCAGGAAGGTTGACTGCCATACCGTAAAAATTATTTTGTAGTTTTGTAATTGGTTTGGTAATCCCTCTATCTATATTTCCAAAGTAGTCATTTTCATTCCTTTCCAGACTCTTTAAAAAAACGGTCCATTTGAGCACTTGGCACTTCAGGCTCATTAAAAATCGAAGGCAACTAGAGTCATCTTTAGCTTTTTCTCGACTCTTAAATATTTTAAAAGCAAGATGTGTCAAAGCGTCATAAAATTCATTTAACTGGGAATAACATTTTCCCATTTTTATTTTGAGTTGATCAAGTAATCTGCAATTGTGGAAGAAAGTCAATCAAAACGCCATCGTTCGTGGAGACTAACGAGTCAACCATCTTTGACTCCAGAAACAAAACCATTCTGGGCCAAGCGAACTCGTTTAACTAGGTTAAAGTCTCATGGTTTGTTTGAAACTTGTGTTTCAACATCCTCAGAGACTCTAGTTACTCTAACTATTTTTGGTATCCCTACCTCTACAGAAGAAGTTCCATGATTACAAGAGGACATTAGAACTGATCCTAGTGTAATAGTAAACACTTCTATTCCTGAACCATCTCCATCTAGGGTTGATTCAGAAGGTGTCACCCCTCCAACATCTGTCGTTGTAGAGTCTACACCTTCTTCGGCACCAGAAATATTTTATGGACCTGACGGTCTACCTCTTCCACCCGGACTGATTGCTATAGAAGAGATTATGGAGGATCTTCAATCTAGTATCCCATTTCATTTTGGAACTGGGATCCACCTATATCCTTCTACGACAGAATTTACTCATCCTTCATCGCAAGTTCCTGTAGAATCACTAGGAAATCTTTTGGATAGACTTGATATGTCTGAACAACCATCGACATCTAGGACTGTGTCATCTGACATAGCACCAGCAGAACCTCCTACCGCCACTCTGACAATGTTCGCTGGTATACCATCTGTCCCGAATAGTTCTCAATCACTAGATGAATTCCACCCATGGACTGTTTCAATAGTATGGTCTGTTCCCGTTTGTTCGTCCAGAATAATATTTGTAATTTCTTATGTTGAGTCTCAGCAAATTGATCCTTCGCAATAGTATCAATTTGGGCAGTTTGGTCTCTAGAGGCCAATCTTTCCTTTGAACATTGGATTGCCACCATATAGGGGGCAGTATGCCCTTTCATTGTTTCCTCCGGGAGAACAACCATATAAGAGTTCACAACAGAATTTGGGTCAAGTTGGAATCACATCCAGTGGTTGGGTGCCAATACTACCTCAATAGCCAAGAGTTGTATATTCAATGCAACCAAATCAGCATGTGTCGAATATCCCCACTATGCCAGCTATTATGATGGTTTCACAAGTGCAAGCATTGCCTGTTGTATGTCAACCTCAAGTCTCTCAGGTCATAATAAAACAACCTCTTGTCTCCACGACACAACCGCAATTGTTGATTAGTGGCTCCTTAACTGGAGCGACTCAAGCTTAAACAAGTACTATCACCCCTCATCTTGGTCAAACATCCAGTATTGGACAACAGCAAATGGCTTCACAACCATGGTTGGTGCAATATCAACAACCGCAATTCCAACAAGCTTACTGAGGGCCTGAGCAACAAATTTTTGCGGGTAATGGGCAATCATATATTCAAAACGGTCACCATCAATGATATCATAATGGTTATGCCCATCAACCTTATCAAAGTTATCAACATCAAATACATTATGTTGGTATGCAAAGACCCACTGCTCAGACGATCCCATTTTATCCTGGGTATGCTTCGCCAAACCTGAATCAACAGTTTCCTTTCATAGCAACTTTAGAATTACCAGATCTGAATCGGCTAACAAATGATCGAATTGCTTATGCCCCTTGGTGGCCAGCGACTCCTCATAAACTTTCGTCAGATATTCCTAAATTCAATGGAAATCTGGGTGAATATTCATCAAATCATGTGATGACCTTTCATCTATGGTGTTCATCCAACACTCCTAATGATGATTCAATTAGGCTTCACCTTTTTCAGTGAATGTTAACTGATCCAGCAGCAAAATGGTACATCGAATTGCCTAGAGCTTCATTCGATAACTTCAACGCCCTTACCACCACCTTTCTAACCCATTTTCAGTTACCAATAAGGTCTGAAATAGGAATGGAGCTTCTTACCAATTTTAAGCAGACAACAACCACTCACATATATGATCATATTCATGAGTGGTGGCATCGTCGTCGAATGGTGAAAACATATGTTCTTGATTAGCTACTATCTAAATGGTTTATTAAGTCATTTTTACCTTTTATTACAGAAGATGTGGCTAAAGGGGGGGTTGTCACTGAAGAGTAATTCATTGCTCATGTGCAATATCTAGACTTGATCTATGCTTAGTCTGGCATGCTCTATGACAAAATCCCTGATTCTCCTAGACCATATTTTTCTGTTCCTCCTCCTCCTAAATCAAACAAAGACTCTCATGCCAGCGATGGCGTAATAGGCACGACCAACACGAAAACCGCAAAGGCTATGTTTAAGAAAGCTTGTATGGTTTTTGGTCAAAATTCAAATGAAGAACTTCTTGCCTCGAAGGTTAATGTCATGTCAATCAAAAAAGGAAAAGAACCGAAGCAACCAAGGGGCAAGAAGAAAGGGAAAAGAAAAATTAAGAAACAGGATGATTTGTCTCCTGAAAAATATTTTGCAAACTCTTTTGGGCAAAAGAAACCTGGTCATCCATGTTTTATATGCGATGAGGATCATTGGACGTAAGATTTTCCACATAAAGCTAAGATTAAGTTCTTCAGAAACTCAAAAACCTTAGTGGTATTGACTGATCCATTTCCAAACCCAGAAACCAATCTGGTTGCTAGCAAAAATGCTTCCCCATCCCAAGTGCTTATGTTTTCCATTTCGAAATAGTAAAATGATGCTTTGATATCGACAAGGAATAAAAACTGTTCATCGAACAATTATTGATGGGGGGCATCTACATGTATTATGTCAATGAGTTGCTGAAAAACTTTAGGCTCTCCACCCTTGTCGCGATCGTCAATGACGTTAAAAGCATTCGATGGACGAACATACACCACGTACGAGATTTTAAGTAACTTGCAAGTTGAACTGGGGGGAAAAATAGTAGAAATTGATGTTGAAGTTATCGATGGAAACCTCGATTACAACATCCTACTAGGAAGGCCCTAGATTTATGCTATGGTCGCTATTGTGTCAACATACTTAAGAAAGATTGCATTTCCTTTTCAAGGAGGAATTACAATCGTCAACCAAAAAACCTTTCTCCCCAACAGTTTACAAGTTATGGGAGGCATCCCGATGATCCACGGAAGCTCTCAATCGCTTCGAAATATCGGAGTAGGCCTGCTAAAATACCCTACATTGATGGGTACTTTTGCCCTACCACCACCAAACAATCTGGTGGAAGTGGCCATGGTGGGAACGTGCAATATGGTATATTCTATTCAAAGAATTTCTAAACATGATGTTAGCATGGATCATCACCAGGGATTGCCTCCAAGCCCCATAGAAATATTGTAGCAATCAATGTTCTCGGCCTCGACAGCAAACCCAAATCAACGCCCATCGAGCATTTGGGTAGATAGGTCTAAGGAATATGGTACCTCTTCAGATCCTTGGTCACATGTACATTATATAGATGAAGGAATTCTTCAGTCAATGATGATAGGAGAGGCACCATGGGAAGATTACCACCATCGTTCCCATCTTCCGCATTACAACGAAGATTGTTCCAACAACCTTAATCATCCTTCAGTTTTTTATTTCCTATCAAATACTGTAAATACAGTGAATCCTGAGTGAAATCTGTCTAATATTGAAGAAACTATCGCCATAAATATCTCTATGAAACCAGATGTTATAGAGAATATTCATGTCAGCGAATCTTGTTCTTCATCAGAACTGGAATTATATTACGCTCTCTTTCGCGAGTTCAGAGATGTATTTGCATGGTCATATGAAGAAATATCAGGCATTGACTTGAGCATAGTTGAACACAAAATCAAGATGTATCTAGATGTCAAACCAGTATGACAACGGCTTCGACAGGTGCACCCGAAGAAAGCCACTGCCATTAAGGCAGAAGTTGAAAAACGTTTACATGCTAGTTTCATTTACCCGGTTCCTCTAACTGATTGGGTATCGAATATTGTCCCTGTGATAAAAAAGCAAGGAACAATTAGAGTGTGCGTCAATTATAGGGATGTAAATCAGGCTTGTCCAAAGGACAACTACCCTACACCCTTCATCGACTAGATAATTGATGAATGCGCCAGATGCGAAATATTTTCATTTATGGATGGATTTTCCGAGTATAATCAAATAAATATCCACCCACAATACCAGTCGAAGACTACATTTATTTGTTCGTGGGGCACATTCGCGTATCGTAAGTTATCTTTCGGTTTAATGAATGCAAGAGCAACGTTTCAGAGGGCAATGAATTATGCCTTCCATGACATCAAGAAATTTTTTCAACCATATCTCAACGATCTTCCGGCTCATTCGAAAAGTGGACCGATCATCCACAACATTTGAGAGCTATATTTCTACGTTGTCGACACTACAAGATACAACTCAATCCGCACAAGTGTGTTTTTTGTGTCAGTTCTGGTCGTTTACTTTGCTTTGTGATTTCAAAGGATAGGATTCGTCTCGACCCATGTAAGGTTCAGGCAACCATCAATATGCCTCCACCTTCAAATTTTCTTTATATTCAGAAACTCCAAGGGAAAGCAAACTTTCTGAGGAGGTTCATTCCAAATTATGCAAAAATTTCCAAAGGTTATACACGTCTTTTGAAAAAAGAAGTTCCCTTCAACTGGGATCAGGTTGCGTAAACTTCCTTTGATGCTCTAAAGGAATCCCTAATAAAAGCATCATTAATGTACGCTCCTAACTATCAAAAGGACTTTAACCTGTATCTAGTCGCAACAGATACAACCATCGAAATGGTTTTAGTTCAAGAAGAGAGCGGAATTGAACATCCTTGCTATTATTTAAGTAGAAACTTAAAGGATACAGAAAGCAAGTACTCCTATGTTGAAAAGCTGGCTCCTGTAGCTGTTCAAGCAGTACAGAGATTTTGACACTATATCCTCTTTCGCAAAACTACCATTTTGTCAAATTGCAACCCAATGACTTACATTCTATCACGTTAGTTTCTTAGGGGAAAATATTCGAAATGGATAGCTATTTTGCAAGGGTTTGATCTGGAATTCGTAAAATCCAAATAAAAGAAATCTTTGGTTTTCGTAGAGTTACTATGCGACTTCCCGTCGCTGTCCCACGATTCAACATCCAAAGCATCAATCGTGGATGAATCTTTGTTTCTGATATCATCGAGCGATTTGTGGTATGGAGATATAATCATCTATATCCAAACCCAAACATATAGGCCTAATACCTCTCGCTCAGAACAACCTCGTACTCGATACCAAGAAAATGACTACATGATCATCGGTGATACACTTTACCGTCATGGTATCGATACAGTTCTGTGAAGGTACCTCACCCATGAGGAGGCCGAAAAAGTCCTGAATGATTGTCATTCATCTACATGTGGGGGGCATCAATTTGGTTACGCTACGGCACAAAATATTTTACGAGCAGGTTACTTCTGGCCAACAATGTTCAAAGAGTGCATAACCGCAGTCAGAAGTTGCCATGCTTATCAAATTTTTGACCACAAAACCAGAATACCACCCGCACCTCTACATCTAGTAGTTGTTGTTGGGCCATTCACCAAATGGGGCATAGATTTCATGACATGTAACCCCACCTCGGTCGGGGGGCATGGGTACATCATAGTTGCAGTTGACTATTTTATGAAATGGGCCGAGGCAATGCCTACATTAAACAACAACGGTGAAATGGCTGCTCTTTTCTTTTTCAATCATGTAGTCTCCAGATTCGGTGTTCCACAAGCTATAGTCACAGATCATGGATCACATTTCCACAATCACATGATGGTTAAATTGGCTACCAAATTAGGACTGTCCCATGACAGCTCTACTCTATATTATCCACAAGCTAATGGGCAAGTTGAGGTGATTAACAAAGTCCTGAAATGCATGCTGCAAAGGATCATTGGAGTCCATAAATAGAGTTGGCACCTAATCCTTACTCATCCTTGTGAGCATACCAGACATCGATAAGAAATGCAACCAGATTTACACCCTTTCAACTGGTTTATGGCCTGGAAGCGGTCTTACCAGTTCAGTGCGAAATTTCATCTCTTAAGCTTGCAGTCGACATTCTCCCTGGAACATCAGAGGAAGAGGCTTGTTTCTTGGAATTAATCCAACTGGATGAAACCCATCATGATGCCACCTTGGCTAACGAAGCACATAAGAAATGAGTCAAGGTGTAATATGACAAGAATGTTAAACCCCGTGTCTTCTTAGAAGGTAACCTGGTCTTACTTTATGATCAGGAATCCGATAAATTGGGAGCAGGTAAGTTCCAGTCTTTCTAGTTGGGTCCCTATATTGTTAAGCATGTATTAGAAAAAGGATCCTACGAGCTACTAGATTACGATAGGATTCCACTGTCGCAACCCCGAAACGGGTTGTACCTTAAGTGTTATTATGCTTGACTAAGCATTTAATCTCTTCATATGCTTTTGTTACATTTTTTTTTTCATTAAGAATGATCATTTTGGTTAGGTAATCCACTTTTACATTAGTTGTAGATGTCAAACCTATTGGAATCATTTGTTGGATACACCGACGGAGCGAGTCGTAGTACGCAGAACCTATCTTCTATAGCCTGGGCCATCTATGATCCAAGCGGTGAGTTAGTGAGTTTCAGAGGGGTATGTATTGGTTGGTCGATGAACAACATCGCTGAATATAGCATGTTGATAGATCTCCTCTCTGATGCCATCACACATGGCATACGCTGACTTGTCGTTAGGCTAGACTCTCAACTTTTCATTCTATAGCTTATCGGCATCTATTCCGTTCGAAATCCAGCGATCTATCATATGTTCCTAAGGGTTAAGATTTTGGAAAGGTAGTTTGATTCTAATCAATATCAACACATTTCCAAAAAATTAAACACATTAACCGATTCATTAGCAAATTGTGTTAGATAGACATTTGCAACATTTATAAAGGAAAAGCATTTAATCAACATTTGCATCAGGATCATATAACTTAACCAAAATAAAGCTCCAAAAATCAAAAATATATATAACTGCTTATAGTTTTTCACATAATTTTCTGTTTCTAGGAAAAAATTGGTAATACGACCCAAAAACTAAAAAATGAAAGGAAGCACCCTAGACTAATGGTGCTGGTGATAACAAGTCACCGCCTGTGCAATCATGCATAAGAGCTTAGTCCATCAGCTCGACACGCCAGTGGTATGGCGTTGTAATCTTAGAGGTAACCGTCGGTCCTCACATCCTGAATACCAAGGGTGAGACCCTCGATCTGATCCTGCAATACTGCAAGGGTCTCAGCTACATCCAAATCGTGATGGATAGCCCTTTCTACAACCTCTCCTACTAGAACGGCAGCTGCTACCCTCGAGCGCACTGTTGGTCGCACTGGTCCAATATCTACATGAACACATGGGTTTTTATTAGTCTTGATAAACATTTAAAAAAACACAAGAACATTATATAAGTAATAAATAGATGCATGGTCAAATATTTTTACCTATGACACCCCATTGCTTGCCAGCCGGCAGCACCAAATTTGGGTCACTTTGGAAATCCATCCTGGCATATGGATACTCGGCATAAACCATCTGCTGATGGTTGAACCACTCGAAGAAGGCATCAGAGAATGAAACCTGTGATTTACCAGCGTGTCTGGCCATAAGGTCAACCCATATCTACATCTGTGGCTCATTCGATGGTGGCAGAAACAAAACATTTACTAGATTGATTTTATATTAAGCGTGATTTTTAGTGGTTTTTGATTAAGTCAAAAGGTGATGGAGATGAAACTTATGGTGTAAAGACTCGACACAAAATCACTACAAAAATGCACTTAAGATGACTAACTAATCTTTTCTCTTCAATGAAGTTCTAGCTAAGAAAGAGTTGGAGGATGCAAATACTTAAAACACAAATCTTTCTTTAACAATCAAATCAGAAGAAGAGTGTTCATTTCAATGCACTCAAAAACGAGACAAATAATTATTTTCACAAGAATTTCTCTTTTCATTTGAAAACTCAAATGCTACTAAGAACAAGTTTTTTCAAAAGAGACCTTTCATTTTTTGTTAAAAAACATTTAAAACTATAACTAAAGCAAATCTTTGAGAAAACTATTAAATAAAGCAAACTTAAGATCTACAAACTAACAAAACCCTATTTGAAGTAAAAAGCTCACAAAAAGTCTTTTGAGGATGTTTTACTTGGTCACAAGCAAACCAAGGACTAATTTGTTTAGAATCACAAATAAGTCAAGAAAAACCAATTTTGTATTCCTTTTTAAAATGAAAATCCAAACTTTCAATCACAAGCTTATCGAAGTTTTGTAAAGAGAAAACTCAAAGCGAATTTCTCAACAAGGGGAGATTTAAAAAATGGTCAGACTCTCAAGAAGACTGGTAGACACTAAGGTGATCTGAAGTCCCTACAGCCTCTAAGCTCAGATCCACTACACAACCAAATCGAAAAACAAACCCAACAAGCAAAACTTCTAGGAATTTCACCTAAAACCCTCATGCTAATGAAATTAAACCAAGGAAAGAATTCAACCAGTCACATGCAGGCATGGGCAGAGGGCAATTACTAGAAAAACAAAATAAAATTAACTAAATGAGCAAAAGTCAAAATTTTCAAAAATTTAGTAGGGTACGCAGGTACAGAGTTCACCCAGGTGCGGGTACGCTCTATGCACAAAGCCACAGTGCGTACAGGTACGCACTGTGATACAAGTGCAGACTGCGGGCTTCAACCAAAGTAATGAAAAATAAAAACAAAGCTAAATCCACTAAGTCTACCCAAGGCCACACACAACAAGCCAAAAACAGAAACAAAAAGAGAAGTTTCTCAAGTCAAAGAAAAACGAGGAAAGTAATCAAGTCCCCAGTGGAGTCGCCATTTTGTCACGCGGAATGAGTCGATCTTGCGGAAAAGACAGACCTTCCTAGAATCTAATGAAGACCTAATGGCAAACAAACCAACCAGACACTATCTTTCTCTAAATGCGCTTTATAAATAATGGGAAACAAGTGTGTTTTAAGGCCTACCTCATGTCCAACGCAAGTTTGGAGATGCCTTCGCTCCTTTGATCCAAGTAAGTTCCTTCATCACAAACCTGCAAGCACAAACAAGGCAAACGATTAAATAGCACCTGAATATCCAATATTATAAAACATATTTAACATGAGAGTCAAGGAGTCCATGAAACAAATAGCATAAGATACTTGTTGAGAAAAATGAGCTTGATTGTATTAATTCAAAAGAAAAGAACCTTACAACCTTTGCCTTGACGCTGTACAATCTCCTTCCAGGGTCCAACAAGAAGTCTCCTCTACTTTGACAAGCTTCACTCACTCCCTAATGGGGCCAAAAAGGTATGTGATCTCTCCTCTTAAGCTCAAATAGGAAGTCTTGATTTCACTAGCATTTACCCTCAAAGTTCAGCTTCTAACCTCCCTGGCCACTGACCCAATGCCTCAATTTATAGTGCAATGGAGATCAGTTACCAGCTCCTCCTTCAAAGGGATAGAGTCCTCCTTCAAAGGGATAGCTCCTCTCAACAAGGGAATAGTTCCTCCTATGATGGGATGCATGAACCACTTGGAGGGAACAATCCACGTAACAAATGCTTCTAGAAAACTCTAGAATTAACCCAAGATGAGTTTTTTAAGATAAAGATTGCGCCTTTTGACTTTTACAGGGGTACGCACCTTCCCCTTTACATACAGAGCGTATAAGTATGCAGATACCTTGAACAAAAGGTGCGGGCCCGCAGGCAAAAGTAAGAGAAAGTGTGGAACCAGAGTTACATTGCTTTTTTGATGTCTTTCTCTCTTTTCTCAAGCTTGTTTTGAAGAGCTGAGGTTAGAATTGCTTAGGAAACTGGCATAGGTGGTGATAGACCCATACCGACTGCAAATAATCAAGGTGACGATATTTTTGTGTAACATGGTTGTTTGAGGTATATGCATATGTGCTTATTCGATGTCGTGGAGACATGGTATATCAATGATTGATACACATGCTCGAAATTTAACCAAACTCTCCAAATGTCAATGAAGTTGATGATTTGTCAAGATTATCTCTAATTTGTGGCATGATATTTCACATAGATGGTGTAAAATATGCATTCCTTCATCTCTATCATCGGCATATTACTTATTAGTGAAGAGAATTGCCAAGAATGGTTCAGAAATATCAAGCACACCCTCATTTTTAATAACTTATGGAAAGGCATCTATGAAGGTGAAGGTTACAATGCACCTACAAGTCCAGGTTGGATAAAGAGCTAGCCATATGGGTGAACAAGGACAGGGCCTATGCCTTAATTTCTACTTCTATAAATGAAGAGGTGAGTTGTCATATTATTCCAATTACAAATTCTCATAATGCATTGAATGTAGAAATTCTCACTGTAGACCACCTGATAATGCAATATTCTAAAGCAAAATACTAGATATACTTCTAGAATAAAACCTTGCAGAAGCTTAATCAATTTGAGCAAGATGAATCGGAACACATATAATAGAGAAGAAGAAACCAATCACACATGAATACAGAAGAATACTCTGGGGAAAGCCTCAGCTAAAAACCCCGCTATTGGTATTATCATACAAGTGGAAATATCTCCGAATTACACAAAGATTTAGCTCACAATCTATCCAGCTCTCAGTACAATCCCTCAATACAACTCACAGACTGAATACACACAAAATATGCCTTCCCTCAATCCTCCAAGCCTCCTATTTCTTTGCACAGTTTCTCTTGGGGTCCAATACTGCCACCTGTGTGAAATCCCACCTCACACACTCATCAAAACTCATAAATAACTATGCAATCCTCAAGGAATGAATTCCTTTTGCATGCAAGAGATATCCTCAATGGAATATTCCTGCAACTGATAGTACATTGTCCCATCATCTGATCTCAACTGGGTCTCTAATTGAATTGACATGGATGAGTTGTTTATGAGAGAATATTCAATTATTTGAAGTGCAACAATTACATGCATGCATGCATTAACTAACTGAACTCACAATCAATTCCACAAACTGTTGGAACTAATCTAACTGGACTTAACTCAGTTAACTGAGCTAACTAATTATAACTCAAAGTACAACTCATCCTAATCTCCTTAATCAAGGGATAACTTCCTCAATCAAAGGGGAAATTGTTGCTTGTATTCACATTGGCTTCATGTTTGATTTTCTCCAACTAATTAACTCAAGATGAATTAATTAATTATTTTTCAAACAGTTGCTAAGATCAAATTCGAATTTTAATTCTCAATTTTAGTTCAAGGATTAACTAAAATTGGAATGTATCCTGAAATGTTATTTATAGCAATGCCATTTTTAGCACTTCTATATTTGGCATTTCTTGTTGCTATTTTCAACACTCCCTCTCAACAAGAAAGGGATTATTTGTCACCCCAATCCTATCTCTGTGGAACTCAAACTTGCATTTTGACAATGCCTTAGTCAAAATATCTGCATCTTATTCCTCGGTCTAAACATACAACAACAACATGATCCTCTTCACCACACAGTCTCGAAGATGATGATACTGGATATCGATGTGCTTGGAACTGTCATGAAATACTGGATTCTCAGAGAGTTTGATACAACCCTGATTATCGCAATAGATCACAGTTGGATCCATCCTCTAACCAAACAATCCAACTAGAATTTTCCGCATCCAAATGGCCTCACATGTTGCCTGACTTGCAGCCATGTATTCAGCCTCTCTGAGCTAAGTGCAACTGACCTCTGTTTCCTAATGTACCAAGAAACTGCAGTTGAACCAAGGTTGAAAATTCCTCCTGAAGTGCTCTTTCGATCTGACGGACTCCCTACCCAATCTGCATCTATGAAGCCCTAAAGATTCACTCCCTTTGTCAGTTTGTACTACAATCCATACTGAGATGTGCCTCTGAGGTATCTCATCACATGCTTCGTTGCCTTCCAAAACAGCTTGGTAGGTTGAGCCATAGCTTGACTCAGATGGTTCACCGCAAAGCACAAATCTAGTCGTGTGTTCACTAGATACATCAAATTGTCGATAAACAATAGCAGCTACTACCTCACTTGAAGTAACATCCTCCTTCCTCTAGTTACCATCTAGAGGAGTCTACATGGGCTTACACTTCTCCATGTGGAATCGCCTGAGTATCTCATTGGCATACTTACCTTGAGACATAAACACTTCCCCATCCTTCTGCCACACTTCCATGCCTAGAAAGTAGTGCATAAGACCCATGTCTTTCATCTTGAACTCTCTTGCAAGGTCCTCCTTGCAAGACTTGATTGACTGATCATCACCTGTCAATATCATATCATCAACATAAAGAACAATGATCAATGGCTTACCTTCTACCATGATGTGGTAAAGGTTCGCATCTGCTTCACTCTTTGTGAAGCCCAACCTTGTAAAATAGTTGTCGATCCTGGTGTACCAAGCATGAGGTGCTTGCTTCAGCCCATACAAAGCTCTCTTGAGTTGACACACATGCGACTCACGATCGAAGGTCTCAAATCCTTATGGCTGCTCAATGTACACCTCTTCCTCAATCTTGCCATTAAGGAACGCGGTCTTCACATCCATCTAATGGATCTTCCAACACATCTGAGCTGATAGTGCCAACATCGATCTGATAGATGAGTACCTTTCTACATGAGCAAAAGTCTCATCATAGTCGATCCCCTCGACCTGTGAGAAACCACGGGAAACAAACCTTGCCTTATGTTTCTCCACACTACCATCAGTTGCTTGCTTTACCTTGTAAAGCCATCAGGAACTCAATACTGACTTGTCCTCTGGTCTTGGGACAACATCTCAAACACTGTTCCGAACGATGGAGTCATACTCCTCCACCAGAACATCAACCCAGACTGGCTGTTGCACTGCTTCCTCAAAGGAAGAAGGTTCGGTCTCTACACACTCCCCAACCAGGGCCATGTAACCAGTGTACCACTCGGGTGATCTCCTCTGTCTGCGCTGAGAGGATGGTCGTCCCACATTCTCTCTCGCATCCAGCATCAACCTATCAGCTTCCCTTGAGAGTTTCCACCCATCTTTGGAAGACTTTACATGAGTGGATGTCTCCACTCCCGGATCCTCTGCATGCAGCTGCTCCACATCAGTCTGAGGCTCCTCCTCCTTCGCAACCAAAATTTCCTCCTCTGCATACAACTTGAACTCCCTCTCAAGGGACACTCGCATAGTCAAACTTCAGATCTCTACATACCACTGTCCTCTAACTGGTAGGCAAGAACACCCGATAGTTGTGGGGTGTATCAGTGTACCCCACAAGTATCCCCAACTCAGTTGTTGGATCTAGCTTCTGCCGGGCATCTTTGGTCACATGGAAATAAACTGATGATCCAAAGATCCTGAAGTGACTCACGTCTGGTCTCTTCCCAAAGAAGGCCTCCATTGGTGTCTTCATCCCCAATATATGATACGAGCTTCTATTCTGAAAGTATGTTGTTGTATTGCATGCCTCAACCCACAAATGAAGTGTTAGGCTTTGGTCATGCAGCATCGCCCAAGCTACTCCCACAATCGATCTGTTCTTCCTTTTGGCCACCCCATTCTGCTGTGGGTTATGGGGTGTCGTCAACTCCCATTTAATTCCTTCTACTGCACAAAAGTCCTTAAGTTGTTGGGATACATACTCTCCACCATTGTCGCTTCGCAAGGCCCTTATTTTCTTTCCAAATTCTTTCTCTGCCAAGGCTTTGAACTCACAAAACCTTGAGAAGGTTTGATTCTTCTTCTCCATGAAGTAGATCCCACATCTACGAGAAAAATCATAAATAAAAATAACATAATACCTTTGTTTAGTGATGGAGGCTGTAGATAATGGTCCACATACATCTGTATGAACTTGCTCTAGGATTGCTCCAACTCTACTGTCTCAATCCTGAAAGGAATATTTTGCATACTTACCCAAGGTACAACCTTTGCATGTATCCATTTGCTCCAGTTTTTCCTTGGAAAGTCTAGTAGAAATCTGTTGCATGATATTCAAGGCCCCATGGTGCAAGTGGCCCAATCTTCTATGCCATAGCTCACCAACATCTTGGCTCTGCACCAACTCTGCTTTGGAACTCAATGGAGCACAGTCGTCTACCTCCAGCTTGTAGAGATTCTTTACTCAAATCCTAGTCCTCTTGGTCTGTCCAGTGCCGATATGCCTCAAGAATGCCTTTCCTTTACTAAAGACTACATCATAGCGACAGACACAAGATTCTTCTTCAGACTAGGCACATACTTTACATCAGTCAGGGTGAGAGGATCGCCCATCTCGATGCGCATCTGGAGGTCCTTCTCCTCCAAGGTACTGAAAAGATTCTTGTTGTCAATCATGTGGAATGAAGCTCCACTGTTTAGGTACCAAATGCACCCCACCATCGACGAAATCATACATGAGATGAGGGTTAAATCCAATTCAAACTGTGAGGCTAGTGCCTCACCATCTGATCCCTTCTTGGATTTCTTCTATGGACAATTCGCAGCATAATGGCCCACCCCATGACAATGAAAGCATCACACTTTCAATTTGTCAATCTTCTTCCCACCATGGGAATAACTAGATTTGGAATGGGACGCCTTCAGTTTCCCTTTCCTTGCCTTACTCACTAAGGCTAGATTTTCTTCATCATCTTGCTTTAATGAAGATCCATCTCTAGTGCTTCTCCTTATCTCCTCCTGCATCAGATCCAACCAAAGTCGTTCCCAATTCGGCAGTTTCTCTCTTCCATTTACCGAGTCTTGGTAGTTATGCCAGCTCCTAGGAAGACTGAGGAGAGCAAGACTCACCATGTCATCATCGGCTATCATGTTCCCTACACTTCCAAGTTCATCCCTGCAGGTGGTGAGCTTGTTCAAATATGTAGAGATCGTGTCACCCTTTTCACACTTGATTTTTCGAAGCTTGTCTTTCAGCACGAGCTTCCTCTGATCGTTGTTGTTCTGATATAGATCCTTCAATGTTTTCCACATTGAAAACAGTGTCTCCTTCCCATGGAGACTCGAGACTATGTGATCTCGAACTCCCTCCAGAAGAATCCTCCTCGCTCTAGCCACACATTTCTTCCATTTCGCCAATTCTTGGGCATTAGCAGCTGCTGGCTTGGGGACTTCTTGATCAATGAAGTCCTTCAAACCATTGTCCTCTAATACCGCTTCCATGTGATCCTTCCAGGCTATATAATTCAAGCTACCATCAAGGGCATACTCGAGTCTCAAACTGTTGAACACCATTGGTGAAATTTGAGATGTGATAAGAATTTGAATTCTATTATCAGGAACTTCAAGCTTTGAACT